>OMKZ01007539.1:2226-27334 GCA_900302535.1 Neoniphon sammara | reverse complement strand
CAAAATATTCTAAGGAGCTGTGTCATTCCACTGAATTAAATACACCAGCACTTCTTTCAAACCTACTTGGTGTTCAGATCAGAAAAAGAGACATAAAGGTAAAGGGCTGAATGAAACTGATGATGTACACACAAGCTTATACAACAATACAGCCTACTTCTTAATGCAGGTTTAGTGCCATGCCAGCCAAAAGTAAAATGTCACATGGACTAAAATGCAGTGTTTTCATGGGAGTGGCTTGGTGTGTTTGGGGAGTGGCCCGCTTGTTCACACATTTTGCCTTGTTCATCACCATGACAGGCAGAGCTGAGGGCTGAACTGGGATAGTCAGTGTAGTACATCATATTCACTAATTGCGCACCATCTGTGGCGTGTTGTTTTGCTTGTTGTACAAAGCCTCAAAACATCAGATTGAGCAGATAGGTTTGCGCAACCTACTACCTACTACTTACTCGGCATTTGAATATTAAAATTACTTCACCAACTACTTTTATAAGTTGGAGAAAGAAACTTCTGAGGGCGGAGGATAAGGACGCGCACATTGCATGGACAGTGCCTGTTTGACGTGCGGACTTATTGCGCGGTTATTACTACCACTTTACTACAGTTTTCTTTTTTTTTCCTTTCTTCCCCCATCTGAAAAGGGAGAAAAAGGAGGTGGACCCACTTTCAGCCGCCGGTCGCGTGGCTTCTTTGTATACAGCAGCTGTGTGTAAATGCATGGGCAAACAGCGCATATAGGCTAATACAGCTTGAGGAAAAAGCTTGGGCACAGTCCAACCTTCATGTGGGCTTCCTCAGAAATGAAGCGTCTAATCAAGGCGTAGAAGAGGAATATCTGAACTTCCGAGGCTTCTGCTCGACCCGAACCCCTTTCCCCCCCAGTTTCTCATTCTACCCCAACAAAGCTTGGGCCAGTTTCGCCGCCTCTCTTTTTCTCCGGTTCTCTCTCTGTGCGCTTGGATTGTAAAAGGCAGAAACAAATTGAGCTCTGTGCAGAGTAGGTTACAGCTACAGCTGCGCGGCTCCTTGAGACAACATGGATGTAAGATTTTATCCGACAGCCGGTGGAAATTCTATTCCAGGGGATCCACCGAACCTGGATTTCGCCCACTGTTTGGGCTACTACAACTTCAATAAGGTGAGAAATCCTGCTGTTTATGCTGTAGTTTTGCTTTGTGCTACCGCTGGTACCATCACCTGAAACCATGCGCACTGTAGCGCAGCGCTGCTATCCACTATTATCTAGTGCATTTCTGCCCGAAATTATGTTGATAGAAAAAAATAGTGTACGGAGCTCATTTTCGTTGACGCGCGCACTATTTATTATACAGTCACTTATTATAAAACTACTGGTGACTTTCCGCAGTTGCTTAACTTGCCACAAACTTTGTTGCTGTCTATTAGGATTGGAAGTGAGAGCAGCCAGTGTAGTGGCACGGTGTTACTTTTGTCAGACCTTTCTCGTTGCATTAGTAAACTCTCTCACCCCGCTGATGTGATCCACATTCATGGGCGCTGTTGGCTATACAGTTTCGTGTTCCTGAACATCAGCGGTGGATCATCGCAACAGCACCCCATAAGCATTAAGAATGTGATAAAAGCAAAGACATCAAGTGTTAAATCAACTGCTCTGCACGGCCGCGATTCTGTTTCACTGCCTTTCAGCCGATCCAGTTAACTACCTTGTTGTGGAAACACTTGCCTGCCCTTTGGTGGAGACTTTGAATGTGTTATCCTTCCTGTCTAAACGCACAACAGCCCCAATGCAAACCACTCTTACCCATAACACAATAGATACAAATGTGGCCATATTCAAACTGGATATTCATTGCTGTGCCCTAACACAAAAAGGTTGCTGCATTAATAATGAATGTTTTAGATGCTTGCAGTTGTTGATACTTCTTGACTGGGAATTAAAACACTGATTATTTAAGTGTTGAACAATTTTCAACTTCTCCAAACAGCTGTCTCTGGTGTATACACACACATTGACACACGCTCGCACATACACAGCTCACTGTTTTGTTTATCCATTCAGAATGAATGCACTCATTGTCAGCATTGTGTTAATCTTGTGCACTCATCTTAAACATGGCACCAGTGACTGCTCTCATAAACCTTCGTACTGTCACACTAATAGAGGTTGCCACTGTGATGTACAACAAGACCAGTACCTTTTTTATTTGCTTGCTCCAAGGTTGGATATTTGCTCTGTTAAAGTTGTTTACTCTTGGGTATATTCAGTTTCCAGGGCTAAGTTTTAATGCAGGCAAATCTCATGCTCAGCTGTGGATAACACTGATGAGGAACGACAAGTTTATCAACTCTCAAATTTGAAGCTGGAGCTGTATAAAACAGAGTTGATGGTTTGTGATATTATGGCAATGATGTAATACTTGAACTATTAAGCCCGGGATCCATCAGCGGCTTGACTCCCATGGTCCTCAGCACGAGGGAACATCATAGTGACAGAAAAAAAATAACACAAGTGTTACGTGATGTTTTTAGAAATGCTAAACAATGGGTTAACCCCCCTCACCTCCAACACACACACACACACGCCCCCCACCCCTCGCACACACCAAATTATTTACCCCTACAGTGCAGCTCTGTTAGTCCCCCCAAAAAAACAGTTACCAGGTTTGTCTCACTGTTTCATCAGCTCTTTGTCATGTGGCCAAGTTGTCATGTGTGCCCAATTTCATCATGTATTCATCAGCCTGGAGAAAACTATATTGCGTTGAATTGGTGTAAGAGTTGAAGTATGATCTTATGCCTGCTCATAAATTCCCCAGGTCAAGTGAAAATTTTCCATCTGTAACAGTAATTGGCCAAAATGCAAAGAGAGAGAGTGGAGAGGAAGGGGGGTGGGGGTCGGGGGGTGCTTATCCCATATCTCTCCCAATATGTCTCAGTGAGAAGTGAGAGCACAAAAGCATGCATCACATGATAATTACAGTGTGTATCTTTGTGAATAAATGGGCTCTTTTGCATGCAACTTTCAAATAAGCCTCCAATGTATTTGAATCGGCTCAATGAGAGGTAGCACAACGCTGAGCGGTTAGTCATCCAAAAGATGTGTCATGTTTACAAGTCACAGAGAACTGAAGCATTACTTCTTTAATCTATTTATAAGCTGTCACAGCAACTCTGCAAACAGCAAAACTTCAACTGTGCTTTCAACAGTCGATAGATTCGCGGTTTTATTTATTTTTTTATTTTTATATATTTTTTTAAGGCAGGCAATACCCTCTCAAAATGTTGGCACAGGAAATGTTTAATTTTAATGACAACAGAGACAGAAGGGCCCAGAGGCACTTTGAAACATCAGAGATTCTTTTAAATTTACAGAAAAATCCAAACGAGTGGCACAAACTTAATTAGGTGCTGCAGTCATGACTAATGAAGCTGCCTGTTTTTTGGCACCGAGATGAAGGAGAAACAGCAGCGCTGAAGAGAAACATGCCACAACTTCACACAGCTGCATAATGTTCACAAAATATATTTAGCAAGGAGAAAGACTTGCCATAATCTGGTGGGATTGAACACAACTTCTTTATGAAAACTAGCTTTCAGGATTAAATGAAGTTGGCTTTTAGGGCTCCTGGGGTATTATTTCTGTGTTTTTTAAATATTTAATAGAGTGGCTTGTGTTCAGGTGTGTGACAGGGCAGTTACAGCAGGGTGTGTTTTTGTTAAAGTGCCTTGATTTAAGGTTGAACACGACTCAGCTATGTTTTAAGGGCATACCCACTGAGGCCCGTTTTTGTCACTGATTGGTCGCTACTTCAAAAACTGCGAGCAGTTACATTGTGTTCAATTTATCTGAGATAATGACTTTTAGTTTTACTGGCTCTTTGGCTTGTGTTGAGAGCACATGTGGTTGTAGTCAGTAAAATTTACAAGAGCTGCCTCGCTTTGGACAAGTTTAAATGAATACATGCCCGCATGCATATGTATTTTAGCTCTCACTTTGGTAGTTGAAACACCACTTGCAAGCGATATGTAGGACAGTTAAAGTTATGCGTTTTCTCTGGGCAAGCTCTTCAATCGTGCACAGCATCAACCAAAGACAGACAGAGCTGTTTAGATTTGACTTGTTTGGGTATTTCTCAAAGTCATTTGTGATTGAGTTAAATGGCCTCATGAAACGGACCTTCTGTTATTGCCATATTTCTTTGCCTCACTAATGTTTCAGATACAGTGTCTATTTAATGTAGCCTATCATTAGATACAGGCACAGGGGGACTGAAATGACCAGCAGATGTTAATAATACAAAATCTTGTGGCTTATTTGCACAGCTAATTCCAGCGGCGCTGACACGTCACAGCACGTTGTAGCTGGCGCTTCGCACGTTTGAATCAGGATCACAGTGTTTGGTAGACAAATTACAGAGTGACACAGCACATACTGGCAGACACAGCATAGGGACAATATTGTAGCACATTGGGGGAGAGGGTGGGGAGGGGTTGGGGTGCATCATATTCAAATGATGCTATGAGATCTCTCAGAGAGGATGATGGCCATATGTTAAAGCCAAAGTTGTAGGACATTTGTGTGTTCACTAAAAGCAGTAAGGATGAGTCCTCACAACAAAGCTAAACAATGACAACCTCTTTAGACTTTGAAGTGTGAATTATGACTGATGAAGGCCCCGGTGACAAATTTCTCTAATGCTGCACACAAAGTACATTACTACTTCTTCCACTGAACAAAGCTGAAGCACCCTCGAGAATTTATTTAACATCTACTTTGTATTTTATCATCCACTCATCTGTGGTATGAAAGACCAAGTGTGTGCTGTAAAAGCAATGATTAGGAAGTTGTCCGCACTGTAACACTTGGCATGATGATGTAGGGCTGCAGCGGCAATTATCAGAGGACTTTATTGAGCCCATAAAATGTGCTGTAGGTGAAACAGAAGCCCTGGATGACTTGAGCTCCGGCCGCGTGCATATGTAAGGAAACCAAAAACAACAAGGGATTAAGGAAGTGAGGGCAGGACCGAGATCGCTGCATTACTGTACTTTCACAGCGGCGAGCCCCTGGGCTACAGCTCCTTATTGTCTGCTGACCAGAGTGGGCCAGGCTTCCTTTGTCTTTGCCGTCCTTTTTCTGCTGTGTGGGAGGGAAGGGGTTAAGACTCTGCTCAACCAGGGGCCGTGTGCATCTCTCCAGTGTACACAGCTGGTGCCATTTCATCACACACATTCTAAACATATCCAAACACAACTTTAAATGGAGGGGGGGGTAACCTTACAGGGTGTCCACTTTGTCAAGCTCACAAGTTGATGGATATGACCCCGGGGTACATCTTAAATGTTTTAAGTATCCAGGAAGTGAATAGCTGATGTGTTTCGCTGAGTCTTTTAATTGTGCCTTGTCAGACACGTAGTTCAACAGATTTATTAAACACCTAATTTTCCCTCTGAGATTAGAGTGTTATTTTTAGCCTGCCTGCTTGGAAGACGTACTGTACTTGGAGTTTCTGCCCCTAAGAATGACTGCTCTGTTTGACTGTGCCGTGATCTGCAAATCCAGGGCCTGTAGCAGATCCAGGTCTACACACAGCCGATGGGCACATTTGTTTTTTTTTTTTCTTTCTTTTTTTTTTTTTTATCCACATCTCTGAACTTCCTGTACAATGCCTTTAGTTTCCGACGTGGACTTCCCCTGAACAAGGCCGATTGTTGTTGCTATGGTCAACACAAAACCTGGAACGATTAAGTCATAAGGATGCTTAAGTGATGGATACATATTGGTGGAAACTATGTAAATGTTTATGGAAACTGGCTTGCAAAGGGGTCCACGGTGATTGTTTCTGTAGACACGACCCAAACTAGGGCTGCAACAGCCTTGTGGTGAACCGTGAGCCTGATAGTTTCTGATTCCTGTGGCACCAGATTATCACGGCTGTCACTCTCTTCATTTTGATGATCATACTGACATGCTGACACATGGCATGAATGCGCTCACACATGAACACACACACGAGCACGTAGCTACACACACTAATGAAAAGTCTTTGTCGATTTGTTTCAGTTTATTTCCACTCTGTGTTTTACCAGCATAATTTGCCTCTGAGCTGAACCTGTGGGAAACATCGGGCCAGGACGTCTGTTTTGTTTATGAGGTGGATCTGACAAAGGCTGCGAATATGTAAATCTTAGACTGGCATAGGCCATTACCCAGATCAGCACTCGCAAAGACCTTCTTTAATCCTGCCACCACTGCTTATAAATCCACTTCATTACATCTCCTCAAACATCAGTCAGCATGGCTCATTTAGGCAGAACTCAAACTCTAAAACTGTTTTTCTCTCAGTTGGTGGGCTGTGGCTCCAAAAGGGCATCGCTTGTCCTTCTGACAGAGCTGTAGACTAAGAACAGCTTGGAGGAGTGTTGTGTTGTCTTTTGTATTGGGCTGTGATTTCATGAAAAGAGACAAATTAGGACCTCTCCTGACATGATCAGTGCCTTCAGCCAAAGCTATCATCATGTTTGTCATGTGTATAGCTACATTTTTAGAATGAGAGACCTTATTGGGAATGCAGCTTTCAAACCTGGTAGTGTTTGGACCCTCTGAAACACACCCTGCTGCTTCTGTACAACTTGTTTCAAGAGCATCTCTCTCAATTCAAAGAGGGCAGTTGCACAGGAGTGGCATATTTGGTGTTGGGTAATGAATCGTCTGTTAGTACACCCCATCACTACAGCATCCATCAAACCATATAATTGCTCGTCTTTTATGAAATGCTGCTACAACAATCAAAAAGGACAAGTAGTCTTTTCATAGCAGTCAAAGTTCTTGTGGGGTCATTAAAATGTCCTCTAAGTGACAAAAAGTTTGTGTTCATGAGGACCTGAGCATCAGGGGACTAGTTTTCCTCTTGATTACTTTAGTGACCATACTTGGATCACTAAAGCACTGATTGCTGATCATCAGATTCATATGGAGATTATGAATCTGCTATATGTGATCTATTGCTCTAATATCATCAGATGCATTCGCCTTGCCTTGTTATTTCTTGTCTCCTAAAATTTTAAATCGGAAATGTAATTATTTGACACGTCACTACAGTTCTAATGACACTTGTAACAGTGATAATCTCTATCTTTGAATTATTTTGATGATTACATCAAGTATAGAACAGCATCCTTAACAAGGCTATGTAGTGATAACTTGTAAATGTAAGCTAACCTGCTCAAATGGAAAAGTAACTGATGAAGACGCTTACAAAACTTAGAGGAAAGCCCAGCCCAAAGTCAGCTGTAACTCTTAATACTTCCTGGGAGACAAACCTAATCTATGATAAAAGTGGAGTGTTTGACCCTGCCCACAGCTCCCACAGAGGATCAGAAGATGATCTACTCTACAGTGAGGCCAGGCAGGAGCTGGGTTTGAGTTTTCGGATTTAACAGAGACCGAGATACCACTTGACTCAGCTATCCAAAACAAAAAAATCTGTATCAGTTATTGTGGCTTTGCAAGGCTGTGCGTCATTGAGGTTCTGCAAGCCATTAAGTCTATTACTTGGGTTAATTCATCTTACAAGGTCAAAGGTAAAATTATTATTCTTTTTCTAGGTGTTTGGAGGACTTTGCTGTCAACAGTGTGCCCCTTTTGAATCAAAGCAGATATATTTTTTCCACCATGATAAACCATTTTAATCTCGTTTTGGCTCACTACATCTTTGACAGCATCAACCTCGCCGACTTATTAAAGGGAAGGGAAAAACTCCCTGTGCCCCAGAAACTGCTTTTACCATGAATTAAGCAGTTTTCAAAAGGACCAGTCAATCATTTCTGGTTGGCTGATTCAATAAGTGTTGTGTCCCTATAGTGGTTAGCCTTGCTGTTAAGACACATTTATTTTTAAAGCACTTTCTAGAGAGGCTGCCATTCCATGTTTCATAGATCTAATGTCCAATTCTCTTAATGGGCTCAGAGACTGTATCAAAACATTCAGCTGTTTTCCTTTCAACTTGACTTGCTTGACTTAAGCCCTTGGCTCTTTCAAGGAGCATAGGCCATTGACAAATGTCCTCCATCTCACACGGTTCTGGCTAATATTTTTTAGGCTGGACCAGTTGAATCCACTTGGTCTTTATCTCTATCTGGACTCCTTTCCTCCAGCTGTTTCTGAATTTTTCCTTTTAAGTCAGCCTCTAATTTCTGAGCGATTGAATAGGCAGAGTAAATAAAGAGTATCAAATCTTCAAAATTAAGTTACCGTTTGCTCAACTCATACAAATTAGTCTTGTCAAGCAAACAAGAAATATTGGCTGGGTTTAAGATTTATTTCCCTGCTCTGATTTAGCTGTGACCCTTGTGAAGAAAGCAGCCTACTCACAGAAATATTAGTCATTATTACAACAGTGAATTTTCATGTATCACAATGAATACAAATTCCCTTCTTATTAGGGACCCATAATATTATTTGTTATGCAGAGGATCCTTTTTCCCCCCCATCCTTTTTCAGTCATGCCCCCCTTCATCACACATTCCCATGATGCAGTGTGCCACCAAGTCACACTAAAGGGACTGACAATAGCAGCAGGTGTGCAAATATCCCAGACAAAGAGCTCGAATAAAGCGGGTCAATAATGAAAGAAAGTGCTATAGTATTCAAGGAAGCCCAGCTTACAGTGTGGCCTGTTTATACACAACACACATGCATGAATCACTCAGTGAAATGAACTTTGTGACTTGATGGTTAGCAGCCGTGGCCACAAAAGGGTCTCCAAAATGTGTGATGTATCGACTTTGCTGCTTATAGGTCAATAAAACAATATTAGTCACTTTAGAACTGCTGCTTTGTTTCCATTTTGCATCATCTTGTTTATGCTGGTTTGCTTGGGTTGCTACCGCCCGTGCTTGGATTTCTCTATAGCTGGGAGTTATGGAACTTTGAGCTCCAAGTTTTCTCATGAGTGGCTCATAAGACCGTAGTCACTGATTGCCAATCCTCCTTTCCCAAACATTATGTCTGCTCGTTGCAATGGGGTAATGTTAATATCCATCTGAATCCAGTTTTTACTGCGGCAATAATACAGCAGCATATAAAGCCACTTCAGCCACTAAATAAGGTTTAATAGTCTCCTTGAATTGGAAAACTTCCATCACACTCTGCCAGAGTTTGATTGGATCTTTTATAGACACGCATTAGACTGATAAGAATATTCTATTGCATGCATACTTTGTTTTTCCTGGGAATGTCCTTTGCCATAATTCATGCTCAATTTGAATGGTAGCGAGATCTCAGTGCAGTGTGCTGATGGAGGCTTGTCTCCCTCCTCTGTTAAGTTGCAGAGGGGAATGAACCAGCTGTTCTTGGAAGAATATGTTTGCCCTTCATGCCTCCCCTATGTAGTTGGTTTTGTCAGAAACGTCTTTGTATCCATCTCGCACATTAGTTTCACATAATTTGGCTGTCTTTGTTCATTTTTCATAAAGAAATTAAACAGGAACAGTCACTTCTTACTTTCTTTGTGTTTCTCTCTGTGTTTCTGTTGGCCTTTCTCTCTTTCTCGCATGCTGTTAAGGGCTGATATAATCATGTATTTTCATCTTGGCTTTGAGCTTTTCTTATTTAAATCGTGGCGCTTGACTATATAACATACAACAGTACAGTTAAACTAACATGCAAAACGAGAGGAAGATGGAGAGAAAGAGAGAGGGAGAGAGAGGGAGAGAGAGAGAGAGTTGGGAAGAATTTCAATATATAAAGTATCTAAATATCAGATAACTTAGAGAATAAACTCTGGTATTTATTGACGCTGATCCTGCATTAAAAATCACATCCACTTTAAAAGTGGAAAATAGTCACGTCTAGTAGGTTTCCAAAAACTCTACCATAATTTCTTTATTGCTGATGTGATTTTTATTGGTCTCAGGCGTATAGTAAACATAAAAGGGCCTGCCATTCCTTTTTTGCCATAATAAATAGCACAATTGAGGAACGTTATTAAGTGCCCAATCAGCAACAGAGTGAAGACTGCTTATATCTTGGCAGTAAAAGTTGATGTAGGATTTAGAAGTTGCTCCCTCAGATATTTTACCAAAATGATGGTTCACATTTGGATAATTCTCACTTAAATCCCACTGTATAAAAACTTAAAGGTCACATTGTCCAGATATCCAACACATGGTTCTTTTAGCAGTTCTGCTATATACACAAATTGCCTTCTGTTGAACAGAGAAACTGTAATATCCACTGGTTTGAAAGCTTTTTACCTCAGACTTCTGATTAGATAAAAACTTGTACAGTGTCCATGAGTCTAGCTGGTCCCAATAAATTGCATGAGCAAAAGCAACAGCTGACACTGTCTCAAACCATCGTTGGGAAAATGAATTTAGCTCATGAAACGCTTTGGCGGATACTTCTGATATTTTAGGATTTGAAGTTGTGACTCATTATCGCGATGCGTCTGCCTCTGTTGGCTTTCACATGTGATTATAGTGTAGGATGGCACAGATAAAAACAAGGCCTCGGCATTAACAGGGTTTCCCTCTCCACACTGTCACTGACACGTCTCTCAGTTGACACTCCTCTCCAAGCAGACCGATCCAGTTCCTCAACTTTGGAGGTTCTCATTCGCAGAGTATCTTTCCATACACCTGCACAACCAGGAAAAAGGCCCCTGTACGTTTGTGTCTTTCCTGCTGATAAACGAGAAGAGAAGCTGAATGATTACACTGTATCAAAGGCATTACAGGCAGTTGATTAAAGTGTTAGCTCGGAGTTAGCCAAGGTTAACCGTCCATAATGAAACTCTTTGAAAATAATGATACGCTGCATGGTTTTATGAAGGCTTGTGGCTGCTCAGCTCAGCGGTGGTGACCTTCAGCAGTTCCACAAGCTAATCGTGGCGATCCCGCAGCACCCCTGTAGTTTTGAGACTCCATTACCTTCTGATATGCATCTAGGAGAGCAGACCTCATACAAGCTCTGCCTCTGAAACGGTGCCTGTGACATTGAGATGGCTGACCATCTTAACTTCGCTTTCATTCGCATGTTAGGAGATATGCCCTCAACTGCTGCTATGATTTGCACTTTTCACGTTATGAAGTTGTTGTCAAGTTGTTAGAAGACACATATTTTACATTACATTTCCCATTGTAGTCATTTAGCTGACATTTGTCTTGAGCCAGTTACAATCGGAATAAGCTTCAAATTAACAATGTAAGAAGAAATCACCTCCAACAATCAAAGATGGATATTATTTGTTTGCGGATAAAGCAATATGCTCAATGTTAGTCTGCCACCAATATACTGCAGGGCATGTTGCATGTTATTAAAAACAGCAGCATACTTGCCTGCCTAGGTAGCAAAGATCATGTTCTTGCTGGCCCTTGAAGTTCCATATTGAAAACTGGCTCCTATCCATGTTATATGATTACTGAATAAGTAATACTTCTCTAGACACAGAAACAACAATATTAGTTTTGGCTAACAAGTATATTACCCATTTGGATGTTAGATGTGAACACTGCCTGTAGTTTATTTTTGTCTTGCTGAAACGTCTCTGGCCCCTGTAATAACTGAGGGATGAAAAGATGATGGTTTTGCACTGATTCAGAAGGGAGAAAAACTATAATAAGACTGTAAATGTAGAACTCCCCCTCTTATGTGATTTTTGTTCAGTTTTATTCTCAGGGAGTATGAATCACATATCACATATTGTCTCCTATAACATGCTATTACCTGTACCATTAAGTATATATATATATATATATATATATATATATAATGTTAAACTGGTATACTACATTGGAATTATTGTTGAAGTCACAGCATTCATTTTACAAACCATGCAGTGTAAGAAAGTAGTGTATCAGGGCCGACTTTTCATGCATTGCTACCTTTCCATTTTATGCCGATTATTTCAGTTTTTCCGTGACTTTTCTGTTGGTTACTATTGCAGAGGGTGTCATATTGCATGAGGATCACAATGCCTTTTACATTGGCATGTCGAACTGCAAACAAACTGTCACATTTTCCTCTCAGTGCTCTTGTTTGTTTACTCTCACAGATACAGATGTCCATAATACATAGGAGCAGATTGTGCTAATATGTTTTGTGGCTAATCAGAGGCCTGAGAGGCATGTTAATGTGGCTGATCCACAAATGTACACACTGTCGTTCAAGGAGTCGTGTTGGACTGGCACAAGGTTGGCTGTCAATTATTGTTTTGTTGCAGGGCTCTGCAAAGAAGCAACTTAACTGATTTCATTTGACTAATGCGTAATATTTGCTTCTGTATATTAGAATGGGAAGTGAAGTATGGAGGGTGCATGTAAATGCTTGTTTAAGTGTCTTACCCTGTTTATATGCTGAGCTGATCGAGGGAAATTCATATTAGCTTTGGTTGACACAGCCATAAATTGTTAACAAATTGAACTGAACTTGTATTAAAATGCACCCTGCTTCTGCCTGTCCAATCAGAGCAGAGTCATTGTTCTCTGCTTGATTGTTGTGGGTTGGAAACATGACATGGAATAAGACAACTCCATGTTCAGTAGTGCTATTGTAGGGTATTGATATTTTCAGACGAATATATTTTTAACAGGAACTAATTAACAAATAAGAATAATTGCCCCGTTCGTACATTCATCACCAGAGTCTCTCATAACAGGCGAGCTTCAAGCCGAAACAACAAAGTAGTACATAAATCAAAGTAGTTTTCTTTGCCAAGGCAGAACCCCCTGGGAGGTACCTTGGTGCTTAATTAAAATCCAGAAGGATCATGTTTTAAGTGTAGGTGAGCGAGCACTGAATAACAATGACAAATCCTGCCCCAGAGCATTAGTGGTGTGTTTTGGAAAAGAAAAACAGGCACATCTTTTTTTCTCTCTCTCTCTCTCTTTACAAAATGAATGAGATTTAATGTGAAAGAAAGCTGATTTCAATGCACAGTGGCACAAGGGCTGCTGTAAATAAAGCTTTTTGCTGGCTGCAGAACCTGCCAAAACCAGGATTGGCATATTAATCTCATAATTACCCATATGGGATTATAATGAAACAGCTCTTTATTAGACATTATTTGATGGCTTATCCTTTTCAGTCCACTGTTTGTCCCCCCCTGCTTTAAGCCTTACAATCTGTTACACAACATGTGTGCCAAATAGAAAATATAAGTAGACTGTTGACAGAATGTCACGGGTCATCACTTATCAATAGTGACTTTGAGAATTGACACCTTGAAGGGTTTACGATGTGTGATTTGTGACAGGAAAGCTGTAATTTTTCCATTTCAACACAAAGATTTTCAATTTTCAAAGATTTTCGAAATTGGGACATCTGGTATTTTTGGGGGGTAATGAAAACACTTTTACACACAGGCTCCTCTATGCTGAAGAGATACTGAATGATGAGCTTAATAAGAAACAGATACACATTGTGAGAATGAAAATCATACCCCGCAGGGCAACATTAGTCGTGGCTCAGAGACAGTTGCATCAACATTCAGTAGAATTTGTATATTGTATTGTGCGATGTCAGAGGCCACGATGGCAGTCCCCAGGGCTAATGTTGTCCCTGATCTTTGAGTTTCTGGATCTGACAATTCTGCACTGACCAGCCCAACCAATGCTGACTGGTCTCTGGCCTAGAGAGAGAGAGAGGAGACAGAGCATGATACTGTGGTAAATCGTCAGATTAAACATGATATGGATTAGCATTTTCAGGGGAAGGCAGTCCGAGTATAAACTGCCCTATATATACTGCTGTTTCTGCAAGCGTCATAACTCTGATGTGCACTGGCTCTAAGGCGAGGCTAAAAAAAGAATAGTATATTAAAAAGAGAATGGGTGTGTAGTTATCAGCAGAAAACCTCTCCCAAGTCAAATCCGCTCAATTACAGAGCTCTGGAGAGCTATCCCCAAGCAACCCTCCCATTGGCTAATCAGTCACAGCAAATTGCAGTGGTGAATATTTCAGACTTGACAGATTTAAATAAAGACATCATGATTATTTCACTGTTGTACAGTAGGCCGCTAGAATAAGTCTAGCGGCCTTTATTTGTCACCAGCATAAACTGCACTGTTCCTGATTTAAGGAGGAAAAAAAAAAAGCAAACAGTGAAACACAAGAGCTGTCAGTCAGTGTGGCAAGCTAATTGGGTCGATCTCTTTAGTGAAGATGAATGAAGAGATTAACTCTCCCTATGTGTCCAGTGAATCTCCCCCTCTGGCTGCAGGTAAATTAGCTGATGACAGGTTGACAGTGGGAATTCTCCTCCTCACTCCAACTTAAAGCCCTAGCCTGTAGCAGCAGCATGGTGCCCCCTATTGGAAACTCTGTCTCCCCATTACTGGCTGCTGCTCATTAATTGATTAATTGGATTAACTGTGTTTTGCATTCTAGAGTAATTGCCTGAACTTAACTGACAGTATGTAACGGCATAACATGTTTTCTGAGGCTATAAAAGCATTTGGCTCTGTTTGTAATGTTTATGAGTAGAACAGATTGGCATGTTTATGTATGGATGGTTCAGTAAGTTTTACTTTTCATTTGTAAACTCACGTCAGTAAACCCCAAAATGTTCAGACGTACCTTTTGAATTTCTCCTTCCTGTTCCAGGTAAAAGGGTTGACAACAAGCTGACTGTGAAATCTTTTCCTGTCTCTAACTTAAATACCCCCTCCAACTGTCTACCACAACTAGCAGCCTGTGGTTGTGTGCGGCTCCAACACCTCTACGTCTGCAAAACAGCATGTCGGGAGATCTGGGCTGTGATATCACACCGTGTGATGCTCTCTACAGGGCCTTATACTCGCAGAGAGTCAGAGAAGCGGGTCAAACATGAGCCTAATGAAGACAAATGAAGAGTGATGGCACAACATGCGCAGGGAAAGGTGCGAGCGTGGAGCAGACGCTGCCCCGCTCTCATTTATTTTAGTGGAGAAACTCGCAGCGCGGTCCTAAAATAGAGGTCAAGGCTCAAATACAGAAAATGTCACTGACCCCTTTTTTAGCTGCCCGGACGGGAGAAATGGGATAAAAGTGCTCTGAGGGAGCTGTGGTCAAAGGAGGAAATCAATACAGCTGTAAAGGGGGGTTGTACAAATAAAACATACGATTATTTTCAATTGTAAAAAGAGACAGATTCAGGGTTATTTTCTCTTCTATGTGCAGTAATCTTGGAGGAACAACATTTTAAAACTACATCTACAGTGCAAAAGGCCTTACCCTTGTGCTTTTTTCCAGACACTACATACTAGTTGGATTAAGATAGAGCAGCACTCAGTTCAGATGGGAGAGGGTGGAGACCCACATGACATTACAGTTACCAGTTTATAACTCCAGCATTGACTTAATGATTTGTGTAATTGGCTCATAAAGGTCTCACAAAATTCAAATGGTTTGATTGACATTATCGATAGGGAATCCACACCTTTTGGAAAACTGTGGCATTCGATTAGTCACCACTAACCACAAGCTACCTGCAGGTTTCAGAAAGCGACCTGTTCAGTGCCACCTGGAAAGAAATTAAGGCCAATTCAAAAACCAAAATAAAGAAACAAAGCCGGCACACCAGCCTATTTCTGATTGAATGCAACTAATGAAAGCTCTTAAGCTACACATGGGCAGGATAAGAAAAAAGGACACCAGGAAATTAATTGTCAAGGGACATGAAGTCCAATTGTGTTTAGTAAAGCAGATAAGATGCATATTGTGCTACTAATCCCGTTCTGTATTAATTTAAGACTGGACAGGCAGCGTAAAGAGACCTGTCATTACATGGTGGAAAAACTAAGACTTCTTAGAGCCATGTTTAAGAAATCATAATACTTTTTAAGACCTTAAATGTCAGTAATTTGTTTTGCTTTTTCGGGCTTTTTAATGACCCACAGACTCCCTGAACTCATGATTTCTACAGAGAGCTCTGCTTACTGTCCCTTGTATGAAGACTTTGTTATCTTAGCTTACCTTTTTTCCCTCATGTAAAAAGGAACACTTTACAACACGCCTCCAGTAACTCCATACACTGTCATTTCCATGCGCCTTTGATCTCCAACCTGTCGTTTTACACAGAGGAAAGGAATAATTTTTACATTATGACTAAACAGATCTGTAGTGTGTCTTTGTTCCGAATCTCTTTAAATGTCAGTGCAATGATATGGAATGAAAGGTGAAGCTTAGTGTTTGTAATTATTCAAGGCTGGTGTCTTAATCTCGCGCCGCTTTTGAAGCAGGAAATGTTAAAATGACATTTTGAGTTTAAATACTGTTAAAAACATCAGTGAAGCACTTAGCCTTGATGGTTCCTGTCACAAGAAAAACAATGTCTTTGACTCAACAGCCGTCAGGTTTGCTAATGATGTCCTGGTGTGCTGTCAATCTAACAGATGAATGGACAATAGTATGCCAGGGAGAAAATGCTTGAAATAGCTAATTGCTTCTAAGATGCTGCTCAGCCATTCCCTAACTGCTGTGTATTCACAGATGTCTTTTCCAGCTGCCATTTCATTGCAGAATTCAATGATAATATAGAAGCAATGCGCTGGCTTTCTTTATGAGCCTGCGTTGATGCACACACCGAGTCATAATGATTATAGATATATTACTGCAACAACTGTGTGAGAGAAAAAAAGCACGTGCGGCAACAGCACAAAGCAAAACATCCATATCTGTGCATTTTCATAATTTCAGCTAATTTGCCCCAGTCATACCGTTAATCTCTGCCAACCTGTTGATCGTCAGTTTCTAGACACATTTCTGGAGAGGAGCCCGAGAGTATTTGCAGCCGGACCTCTGTCAGTAGCGCCAAGCAACACAGCCACAAATTGGAATGTGGTACAGCTCTGGGAAGGCAGCCAAGATTTAAATTAGACAATAACCTCTGCTCTCTCTATACTGCCTCTCTTTTCCAGCTGCAGGCCCAGCCATTTGTTTAATACAGTCAGCCCTGTAGTGTATAATAGACTGATATATGAGTCACCGCTCAGCAGTTTGTGTTTTTCAGATTTATAGTGATTGAACAAATGGTCGGTTTGTACTTACTGTGGGCTTATATGGAGAAAAATAGAATATATGCAGGTAGCACAGGCTGAATACACCCATGCAACTTATGAAGTATTGTTGAATTCATTACTAGTTATGATTTTTGATTAGCAAGTAAAAGGGAGAAGTAAAGAGGCTTAAAGCTAATTCTAAGTATCTCAGTGATTGTACAAAATCATATAAACCAGAATGTTGTTTGCTCTGCATACATTTTAGTTAGGTCTATATTCCTAAAGATTTAGAGCTTTCTACAACTGTTATCACTCATCTTAATTGAAATTGCATGTATTCATTCAGTATGTTTAAACATTTCCTGCTTACATTTTGCAGAATCAAAATACTCACAAAGCTCGTGTTTATATGTCAAATACTGTCAGTCCTTGTATAAATAGTCAAGTCACTCATAGAAAATCAATGAATCATTACAAGCCAAGCTAGTAATGGGGCAAAGGTGTTTTAGCAGGGTGCTGTGTTGCATTTATGGAATGGGGCTTTCACTGAACATAAACTTAGGTTGTGCTTAAGACAGATTAATATCTTGATGTTGTTGCTCTCAGTGTTTCGGGCTTTTGCACCTGCACAATATAAGCGTAATATAACACATATTGTTTTTATCCCCTAAGTCAAATAGAATTTTTCTGCAATTACTCAATAAGAAATTGAGGATTGCATTGAGTTCACTAAAAGCTCTTGACTGTGCACATTCCCAAAGCCAGTTATAATGAGTGTATTAGCCAGTAATGGCACACAGGGAATAGAGAAATGTGTCTGTGCTGCTAGAGCAATAAGACTCCACTCCCAGCAGTTTTCAATAGAGCTTTATGTGGATCCAAGTCCCAGAGCTCATAGCCATCTGACAAACCAAGAGTAGTAGCAAAACCATCACCATTACCGCCACCAAAAACAAACCCATTTCCAGTGGCAGAAAGCTATTCTTCTCCTGTATGACATTTAACCATGTAATTTTAGATATTAGCTCCCTTAAAGCCACAGCAGCCCCCTGCTCTGTAGTACAAGAATGGCAAGTGGAGTAAAGTAAGCCTGGTTAAAATCCACACCTCTGATACCATCTTGGGCTGGACTTGCTTCAAAGCTGCTGAGAGTAAACAGCCTTGAGTCATGGCTTAGCAGCAAATGCAAGACAACACCGGCAAGCCGACCCTTTCTCGTGTTGCTTCCTCAAGAGCTGTGTGTCTATGCAACAGCGGCCATTGTGAGAAAGCTACACCATGTTTCTGAGGCCCTCTCCATTGCCTAAGCTCCTTTGTGGCTGTGGGCCAATGGCTTTGCACCCCGCTAGATCAAAGATGGAACCCCATTTAGCTCGCGCTTTCTTTTAGGATTTGCTCTCCAGAGTATGGAGCAGACTCACAGCAAGGAGAAGTGGGATGTTGGATGGTGACCTGCATAGTGTTGAGACTAGTTGTATTGGGCCCCGGGTACGGGTTCATTATGACAAATGCTTAGACCATTTTTGTTTTGGCAGCGCTTGCCTGCCTTAGGCCTCAGGGAATTCAATAAACAGTAGCTAGGGCGAACCTCAGTCTATTTTAGTTCCATTGTGTAACATGATGGCGTACAAAAGTTGGCTGTGAAAATACACTCATATGAATGTGTTGCTGTATTGTCACAAAATATCTCATTTTATACAGTTAACCCTAATTACACTTAAATATAATGTTTATGAAAATAAACCTAAAATGTTCGGTTTAGCAAAACATTTTAGAAAATGATAAGATGTATTTTTCCGGCAGTACAATTCACAATATAAGAAATGTGCCCTCAGGTGTGGCGATCCCTGTATGAAATTGCAATGTATAGCTAAAGACCACAGCCATCAGAATACTTTAATATTTTGGGCTATGTGTTGTGTTTGGTGTCATATATTCCAATACATTGCCAGTAATCAATCCAAATTTATAGGCGCGCTATACAAAATTGCTGTGATTTGATTTATCTGAGGATTCTCAAGACTCAGCTGATGAAAAAGAAATAAGCATGGAATAAGCATGTAATTTGGTGGTTGAATCTACATGGTCCTCATCATTGCCCTGATTCACTGATAAATTACGTGCTTACTCCACTTTTGAAAAGGTCTTACTTAAATCAACCCTCAGCAACCATACATGATCGTGCTGTCGCGGTCAGACCTGGATCAAAGAGTTATTTCAAGCAATTCCTCGCATGTGTTTAAACCTACTTGTAGCATTAGGTGGGTGGGGTCTGCAATCTTAGATAATATAATGTGCGCGAGACTATTTGAAAGTCAATTTATTTTACTTTTCTGTGACTGACAACTTCTCTGACTCCATCTGATTTGCCCTGCCACAGTAAATTCCACTCAGGCTCCAAGTAGGTTAAATCGAATGCTAAAAACTTGCAAACACTGTTTCACCCAACTCTGCTTGTGTCTCCATGTTGTCAACCCTTTTATTTTGAATCTATAAATTTAGTTCCATACACACTAACTCTTTCAAACTATAGCTTGTCTTTTTACTCTTTCAACACTGCCATAATGACTGGGAAGCTTGAAACAACATAATGCATATTTGCTGAGCTGTGAAAACACTCAACTCCTTCCCTTATTTTCATAGTTAAGCTTGTCATTTTGGTTGGATATGCAAACTTACTTTCATGTCCCATAAAACAGAATTGTAATGTTCCTGTGCCATGTAGAGCAATGTGGAGAACTGAGGCCCTGCCTTTGGGGTTAACTCTCGACTAGAACCATCTATAATTCCCTGCTCTCACATTTCAGAGACCTTAGCCACCATATTTTTCAAAAAGTTACAGGGAGCACACACCAAATTTCATCCCCACCATATCAGAGAGCCAAGACACCTGGAATTGCATGCACCCTGATCAAACACCGCATACTGGTAGTGTACCAGGAAACAGGTGGTCTTTTATTGCCATTTTGATATCTCAGCAAGGGTTTAAACTGTTCCTCCAGGTCTAGATTTACTAAAGCAAACAGAGTTGTGATGACACTAAGCCAGGCTGCAGTGGACAGAGTTGTGTAAAAGAGCAGATAATCAGGACACAGCCTGAACAAAACTGTCATCAGCTTGATTCAGATCCCAGATAAGGCCAAGATTTTTCTCTCAGGCCTGTTCCTCTGCCGCTGTGAAGGTACTCGCACCGAGAGGCGAGGGAAGAGAAAAACGCTCTCAACGAACTTCCCCTCAGTGCTACCTTATGTAGTCGTGGACCAGCAGTCCTAATGGTCTAAGACGGTGCTGGGCTGGGGGAGTAATGATTTTAGCTTTAAACTGAATTACCAATCGATTCGGCCTGCAGATCAGAACACAGCTTGCGAGCTGACTGCGTGGACACGCTGTGCTGTGGAGTTGCTTTACAAATTGACTGCTGCACACATAGGGGGAAATATATCTATATATGTCAGCTTGGCTCTGCATGCACGGTGGCCTGCTGGGCGTGAATAGGCCTTGTGATCACCAGAGAGGCAGCTGCACAGTGTTTACGCTGAATTGGCTTGTAAATGAGCATGTATTTGGTGAGGAGGACCTCAGGAATCAGAAGATAACTTTCCCAGAGGTTTTGTTTACCCAAGCTACAACTGGGCCCGAGCAAGATGGCAGGAAAGGAAAGGGTGCTGCTTTTTTGTGTGCGGGTCTCCTCCCCCTTCACTAAATGAAAGGCTCTAACCTGGCGCCGTGCCAAGCCTAAAAGGAAATTGCATAAAATAATACAAAGCAAATTACCCTGGGTTTCTCTGGATTGGAGGTTGAGTTTTAACTGTGGTGTTTTTGCTGTCTTTTATAGAGACCACTGGAGAACATATTAGCGCAAGTGTCATGTTCCACAGAACAGAGGCTAGACTGTGATTACTGAGCTCAAGCTGAACTGTAAAATCGCTTGTCAGCAGTTGATATGTTTCTGGAAAAGCCTGTGCTCTTGATTGAATTAGTTTGGGGTTTTCTGTGGGGAGGAGGAATGTGTCCAATTTGCTTACCTGCTGACAGACAGCACTGATATTGTGACTTTGTGATGTGACTGTGGAACCAAGGAACAGCCTGCTGAAGCTGTTTTTATCGATGGAATAAATTGATGTTGCCTTTGTAATATTTTACACGTGCAATCTCTGAAATTTCCTCAGCGCCGTTACCTCAGGGTATTCTGCAAGATTTATTCATGAGATCTATCTTCTGAATCAAATTGGTTCAAGTGTAGCTGGCAAAATGCAGATGTGCAGAATGTACACTCAGATACCACTTCTGTCACTTGGAGGAGTTTCTTATGGAAAAATGCTGTATCATCTCGCACCTTTTCAATCATTCTTGATTATTTGATGACCACTGACCAAGCAGTATTGGAGTTCTGGATGAGGATGTATAGGCAGTAAAGTAGCACTATATATTTTTCCATTTGTGTGTGCACAGAGATGGCAGCTGTGCTATCACAGGCTCTTCAGACTGTATTCTGTGGATTTGGGTTGTCCAGTTTATGTTTACTGATAGGATCTGTGTGGTTACTCCATCATATTGGAGGTGAGATGGGGTCATGTTGGTGCAATATTGTGTTCGCCCTGAGGTTGAAATAATTTTGTTTGCTATAATAGCTGTAAAACATCTTATTTCCCACTGGACATTCTTTCATACAAATATTCCTGGACTGGGATTCAAAGGGTGGAAGAATCTACCTTCAAAATGGCACTGGTTGCAGTCGTATGTTATGTTGCATGCTAATGTTTAATTTTAAATTCTGATTAATTGACTCTTGCTGCATGTTGCTTGGTTTCATTTATGAGATACTTTTAAATAAGGCATTTTGTATTAAAATATTTCAGCTTCTAGTGATCCACAAATCCATTCACAGAGTTGAGGGCTATCCTGGAAATATTATCATGGCTAAGACAAAAATAATAATACTATCCATTTACACAGAAAGTCCAGAATGTCATATTCATCTCTTCATCTCATTCGCTCTGAGGTTGCTTGGTTTTCTGTCTGCGATCACTCAGACAGTGGAGTCTTTTCATGTGAGGATCAGCATCCATGTAAGCTCTTAATTCTCTTCTGTTAAACAGTTATTGAAGAAATGTGCTGGTGTTGCAGAAGGAGGAATAAAAACACTGGATGCCCAGTGTTTGCTCTGCCGTGTAGCCATGTCTGGCTCTCAGTGCTGCTCATATTACAGAGCACCTTTAGCCATGAATTCACTCAGTTAATAAAAGACTCCTATTCCACAGCTATTTTAAAGCACCCTTTCCTATTGCCTCTTCCCTTCTGCCAGAGCCCTCTAGCAGAAAAGGCAAAAGAAGGGGGAGAAGTAGGTGACTGGTTTTTGGAAACATATAGAACCTAGATGTGTTCAGGTCTAGAAAGCATTGTCCCAGCACTGCCTGTGCTGCAGTAGACATTTCTGGACCGTCCCTGGTTTAAAAAGAGAATCAAACGCGCGTGAATCACCAAGTACAGCGAATGCACAGAAATAAATCGATATGGACAAAATCAAATATCTTTGTTTGAATACCAGATGGCTATTGGCACTTTCATAGGATATTTACACACAAGAGAAATCTAATAAACAGTAATTAGTAATGTGGATATGATGACTAAGCAGGTAGAGGCAAGTAACAGAGCAGCTACAATAGTCTAATAAGTTCAGAAAATTGCATCCCTTTACTCTAATGCAGCCTTTAAAACCAGACTTGTGCCATTTCATGATATTACGATATCCAAAATCCCAGACAATACTTGGTTTTATATCACAGTATTGATATTATAGTAATATATTGCCCAGCCTTACACAGAAATTTGTTTCAGTGACATTGATGCACAGGCATACTGACAACTCACGGAGATTGAGTATACAAACTGACACACATGATAGAAGGACAACATGCAGAGGGACAGTAGAAGACAGTGTAGACAGCAGACTGTACATATCACGCTGCAAATATACACTGAGCGCTCAGAGACCCGTCTGGATAACATTTCAAGGACATTTATCTTGCCACCACAATCAACTGAGTCCATTCTCCAGATTTCCCATCCTTTTCCATTCACGTTCAAGCCTCCCGTTTCCAAAAATGCTTTTCTGTGCACACACGGTGTTACTTGGCCCCTCACAAGGCTGCTGCCGAGCTTGTCCAGCTCGTCACATCATTTTAATTACAGAGCGCTCATTGTCTGTGCTGACCCATTTTACTGTGGGTCCTTACCATCAGCTGCGCGGTCCCTTCAATCACACTTAATTTCATCTGGCATTTGACTCACTCGGCACAGCCACGAACATGAGCACTGAGCGCGCTCCCCCCAAAATGAATTGGGAATAACAATAACAAGATCCACTCCCTTCCCCCGGCTGCCCGCCGAGGCCCCCGGCCCAGCCAGCGCCGCGACATGGTACAGCTTTTAATGGTGAAGATTGATACCGGTGGCTAGGGACATTTCTTGGGATCTTAGTCACAGTTCTCTGAGGAGACTTGGAACTGCTCTTAAAAAACAGTATAACTGCCCTGCCCTGGAACGACAATAAAACGTGCCTCACAGAGACAGAGAGTATTTTACACGACTAATTAGCACTTGGACTTTACTTGATTGCGTTTTCTCTAATGAAGGCAATGGGATTCACATCAACATCTGTAGTAACAGTATATTTAAATCCTTGGTACCTTTTGGTGTTGTGCTTGTTATCATGACACATTGCTCCCTGATTCGTACATGCTTAGACAGCTCCTCATGTTTTGGGAACACTAATCAGAGAGGAATAGGTAATTGAGCCGAAATGTGTGAATATTGATGCCACTAAGAAATTAGCATGGAACCCAAGACGGACCCACTCCACTCTCAGGGCAACCTCTATCAGCTTGTTGATATTCTTGCAGCAGCAGAACGTGTTCAGATCTGTATATATTACCATGGACCTTCATAGAATTTTCAGGGAGCTCTTTACAATGAAGAGCCATTGTTTGGCCACCCCTTAAAGTCTTATTCACATCCAGAGAGACACAGGGATGGAGGAAACAGAGACAGCAGTGCACGAAGCCCTATCTCTCCCCACAATCAGCACAATGTTCCTAGTGTTTGAATAGAGAGGGATATCTCTGAGACTTCAATTTGTTATCTAAAAGAAGAAGGGGGACAGGGTAACACTTCCCAGATAAGCCCAGCATAAGGTTAATTACCAGTCGAGTGGCTGACGTAACCCAGCCATGTCAGGTCCTAAAGTTACACACAGCTGGGAAGTGAGGGAGTGCTACTTATTGACAGATGTTTCACAACTGAGGTGCACACAAGTCTGTGTGTATGTGTGTGTGAGTGTGTTTGTATGCGTGCATGCATGTTTGCACGTGTCTGTGCATGCACTTGTGCAATCATGTAGACCCCAGTGCTCGGCTCAGATATAGTTTAGTGGGGCAGCTCCAGGTAAGATTGCACTGGAGGACTAGAGAGCCCAAACCACCTGCTTCAGCAACTGCAAGCAGGGCTTGTGGCTCCTCTTCTCATTGGTGCGTAACGCTGTTAACATTGCTGCTGATTCTCCACTCTCTCTCCAGGGCATAGACTAATTAATGGATACCATTCGCAGTTGATTAGCAGCAGTTCTTTCGGTAATTACATTCGCATACTAACCACTCAGAAGAAAAGGAGAGGAGCAAAAAAAAAAACAAAGGGCTAGAAAATATATTAATGCACTTCTCATTTCGCTCTGATCTTAATTTGTTTCCACTATTGTTTGGCCTCTGCTAAGATAAGAAGCATTTTTCCCCCCTCTCCATCTATTGGAGTTGTTCGTCATTCATAATGTTTTAAGGGAGTGACTTTGTAATAAACACACAAAAGAGATTACTCCGGTGCTTTGTTGGAAATAAGGGAGAATGTTCTCAGTGTTCTCACTGGAACTTCATGAAGACGCAACTCGCTGTGATTCTTTCTCCTTCAAGCCGTGTAGGCAGGGTTTGCACTCCTCAGTCACAGAGAGGTGCATTGTGCTCCAGGGCCCAGCTGCTAGCCCATAATTCTTCATTCTATGTCCCATTGTTCCTACCTGTCAGCACGCTTGTGTCTCAGAAGAAAGGAAGTGGCTGCCATTTTGCCAGCAGGCTATGTGTGGGTTGGGGGGGACAGG
>OMKZ01007534.1:25031-37525 GCA_900302535.1 Neoniphon sammara | reverse complement strand
GCGTGTGTGTATACACCATAACTAAAACAGTTTTGATCTGATTTATACCAAACTTGGTGGAAGTGTTAAGGGTCAGGAAAAGAATTGATTTGATTTTGAGAAGAATTGGTCAAAAGTCAGGGTTACAGGGTAAGGTCAAAATCTTGGCCCAATGCTAGTACATTTGGAATATTTATAATGGCCATATCAGTGAATTGGTTAGAGATACATATGTGATTACTATTAAACACTAACATGAAGTCATATATGACTTTTCTATTGATCATATGGCCTTTAACCTTAAGTGACCTTGAAAGGTTGAACTAATGTAAAAATTTTTGCATGCATTATTGGTCCTATAGCATGTCACTATCAAACATGCAGTGCAGGGGTGTTGCACTCTCTGAAGTGCCCCTTCTAGTTTACTGTTTATTTAAGAAAACATTGTTTGTTTATTATATGACATATTTTTATGATATGATTGAAATTGGGTTTCCTACTGATATTTATTGCACGTATAATTGAAAGCAGAATTTTGCTATTACTCTGTATTGTTTGGGGGTTTACCACAATTTCTCTTTCTAAATGAATATCTGGTCTTTCAAAGTGAGTGAGTCTTCTGCATACTTCACTTGTAATATTTCAGTTGAACTTGTGATCAAATAATTGGCTGAGGAATAGTTTCTGTGTGTGTGTGTGTGTGTGTGTGTGTGTGTGTGTGTGTGTGTGTGTGTGTGTGTGTCTCAGTCAGTCAGTAAAAGGTCGTTAAGGCTTGTATTATTGGTTTTAATAATAATAATGTCGGCAAATGTGAGTCATTCTAAGATGACCTTCCAATAACTGACATGTATTTATGTCCTTGAAGACCTCTGGAGAATTATTTTCGATTAAAAAAAAGTGGGAACCTTGTAGGAGGCATATGTACTAGAGTTCACTTCAATCAAACTAAATATGTCAGGTGTGAAAACACCCTAAAGTTTGCAGTGAACAATAATTCAGAGTAAACCAAAATTCATTTCAGAAAGAGAAAGGTATGTGTGAGGGTGGGGGATGCACTGTGTTTGTGTCTCTAAAATTCCCCCAAATCATGTGGAAATTGCCTACTGCTGCAGAGAAAGTGGCATCTAACATATTGGATAAATAACACAACCTTGGTATTTAAGAGTGGGCATATTTAATTTGAGTGCACTGTATCTCTAAGACTGTTACATTTTGCCTTGGATTGGTGAGCAGTAATTTGCGTTGACCTTCTTGCTTTATGTTAGCACCTGGCAAAGACACTCCATTGCCTCTTTTCTCCTCAGCCACCCACCATCTCACTTGTCAAATGAAGAAAAATAATACTGCTTCCTTCTTAAGAATAACCTTCACAAAGTCTTGAGCTTTTTCACACCAAAGCTAGCATCTAATCAATACAATTGGCTGGCTGTGTCTGACTGTGTGTGTGTGTGTGTGTGTGTGTGTGTGTGTGTGTGTGTGTGTGTGTGTGTGTGTGTGCGCGTGCGTGCGTGCGTGTGTGTGTGTGTTTGAGAGACTGAGAGAGAGAGAGAGAGAGAGAGAGAGAGAGAGAGAGAGAGAGAGTCTGTCAATATAATTACTATTTTATTGCAATAACTGCTTATTCCGATTGTTACAAATCATTAAGTCAACAGGTATCTTAATTGTCATAGTCATAGGATAACATATGCAGCTGGTTTATAAGCAAAGGAATAGGGCAAACAATAAATGTCGGGGTCTTTTTCTCCTGACTGTGCTCTAAAAGAACCTGGAGTATTCCTATCTCCATGACAACATATATACATCTACTAAAATGTAATTTTACCATGAGAACCACTAAATACGGTAATGTGCTTACACATATTAGGCAGATACATAATTTTTGTCCAACATAGCTTCTAAACTAGCACCCAACTCTCACAGCAAATCAAAAATATCAAAATCAATCAGAAGTAAATGCATCCACTAACAATCAGGAGGTGACCTGAATTTAAAAGACAGCTGTATAATGGCCCAGCTAATTCACCATCAAAACTGATTAACTTGGAATAAAGCCAGACATGTCAAATGGTCCTTCAGGGGATCCACTTCAGGCACCAGGGCTACGCTGGCTGCAATTCCCTTGGTTTGTCAACTACAAATTAATACAAATTTTTCTGTCTCAGAAAATAAATTTCAGCATCAGCATCTTTGGCAATGGTAGGTTACTAGCATGATGATAATTGGTCAAACAGTGTTAAGTGTGCTACCTTGTTCATTTTAATGTAACTGCTGTCATTGGTGATCTGCACACTGTAAAACCCTCCTCAACTCAAAATCCATTTTCAAAATTTCATTTACACGTAAAGCTGCACTAGAGGCAAGTTTCTCACATTGGCAGCCTCAAATGACGACAAACTGAATGGTTACCTCAAAAAGTAGAGAATGGCTGATGTTGCATCTTGGATAAGTACTATGGGTGCATTTGTTTAAAAAATAACTTGTGGTTTAAGGACAGGAACTTACACACCAAGAAACAAGGCAAAATAAGCCTTAAAGAACAAGACAAAAAGTCCTCTTATTTAACAAACGTAATAACAAAAGCATCCAAAAGGTGAATGTGCTAAAAAGTGCACCAAATAAGAGGTGACAAAAGGAAACGCAAATGTTTCACTCACTCCATCACACTATCATCAGTGCTTGTGCTATATAATCAAGAAGGCCACTTTAAAGACGAGAGGCTGATGAGCTAACAGGGATCAGTTGTGTCTAGGTAGGCACTGTGGTAACCAAGACCTGAACAGTTATATGATTTCAAACACTGTGGCTTTGTCTCAGTACCCGCACTTGCGGTCTTTGTACTTAGTCAAGTGACCACTTGAGTGATGTATTTCTGGCTTCTGGTCAAAGTGTATGAGCAGGCGTAAAGACTGCAAGTGTTGTGTTTTGTCATCACACTTTGGGACACACTTAGCAAATGGAAGGTGGTTCCTGTTGAGGCAGCAGTTACAGCGGTTTATCACCCAATAATGACATAAAGAGAATACACATTTTGAATAAATATGTGAATAAAATCCCAATTAGCGATCCAAACCAAAACAACAAACATTCAAACATCATCCAACATCATAAATAAATACAGCAATAAATGAGCAAATAAAGGCATCAATAAATAAACAACCAATTAGATCACAGTTGCCTAATTTGTGCTGAGCATATTGCCCAATAACAGAAGCTTCAATAACCTGATGTAATTTCTATTTACATTGGAATGTTTTCTTGCCCGTTATCTTAATAACCGCTCCTTCCTTTCTGCAAACAAACTCCTGATGCATTGTGGGATACACTTTTGATAGCACACTGAAGCGGTATTAGGATAAAGGTTCATTAAGTGTGGATTAAGTGCACCTGCACTTGGGCATTTTCAGAAATGGGATCATCTTCCACGCTTGATGGTGCATGAACGTGCACTCAAGACTGCAAGTGTGGGTACTGGGACAAAACCTATAGGTTCTTGGCACACTTACATCATTTCAAATACTATAGAATCTTAGCACAGTACAACTTTGACAAAGATAATGAAAAAAAGTTAGGGATCTTAAATGAGCACATAGAACAGAGAGTGTTAATTCCGTTATATAGTGTAGGTTTGTTGTATTTGTCATGTTACCATATCTGCTTATTATCGTTACTGAGGTAGATGTGACAAGTAATTGGGATATGGATTTCAAGTCATATCGCCCAGCCTTATGCGGAGATAACCATTCAAATTTTCAGGACATCAATAGCCTGAAATTGGCTAATGTTACATCAGTAACGATTCGAAGTTCAGCTCTTTAATGTGAATCAATTCGTTGAGTCACTCAGTGAGGATTTCTTAGATTTTCAATTATTTTTGTTCATTTGATTCATGAGGGACGTAGGACTTCCACAAAATGATGAACAGCAGCTGAATTGTTGACCTTTATACACTCAAAGCCACGTGCCACTAACAAGTATCCTAGTCACTCATGACAGTGGACAACAGCGTCTTTTAACCACTGGAATAGCCTGCATTATGTGAAAGCATTATATGAAAAAAGTTTCTGTAGTATAAATGCAACTGTACTTATTCAAAATAGTATACCAGCGTCCACTGCATACCTCCTTCTCCCATGAAGTTAGTAGTATATTATATTTTTCCATGGTCGAACTTGTGGAGTAGTGATTCCTCCTCTGTGTCCAACAATTCCCAAACGTTACAGGGAGTCTTCACTAGCCAGCAAAGTTTGTCCCTCAGCTGCTGCTGCAGCTTCCCTAACTACTGTACACTGAGCTCCTCCATCCTGTATTCATGTTTAAATAAATAGCTACGAATATTCCAAAAATTCCAAAAGAACATTAGTCATTTTCATCCATGTGGTCTGTGGTATTTGTGTATTCCATTGTTTTTCAGACTCGCTTGCTTCCAATGTTCGCGAGCAGAACAAAGATGGCGCTCAGCCTTCTCTTGGTTTGTGCATTGTTCTGCCCAGTGCACTGTGGTTCTGCAAGATCCCATTTGTCACAGCTGCCGGGGCGAGCTCTTGACCGCCTCTTTATCATGTCATGTGTTCACTGAAGAGCAAGGCAAGCATGGTATTTACATCATTTAGTTGTTTAGTTAGGCTCTGTTTTAGCGCTAGCAGGTGCTTAACAGAATTTCGCCCAGCGTTAAATTAGTTTTTGGCTGCTTTTGCTGGTTTGGGTTTTTTGTGGTCTAACATGAACTCACCAGCATTGTGCAGTGGCAGTTTTGATTTCTGTAGTATATTCTCCATGCTAAACTTTGAAAAGAAGTAGGAGGGCTGTGAGATGTAACATTTGTTGTTTGTGGGATAATTATCAGTCTAATTGGATAAAAATGTCAATCAAAAACTGAGGTGTGAAACGTCATCCAAGTTATTTGTGTGAAACTCAAACTGAGTGACATTCATAAAGGCATTCATGTATTGACAATGAATATACTGAAATATGCATCACAGCCTCGGTCTCAGCTGCATCCAAACATTGAGGGACCAAGCTGATCTGTTTGGCTCCCCTCTCTGCGCCAGAAGAAGGCTATGTAAATTGAGGAAAAAAATTAGAATTTATCACACCAAACTTTGACTGCTGAGATACAGTCTGGCTCATCTATTTTCAATATCCACGTATTTGAAGATAACAGAGAATACGGTTTGAATGTGGACTGCTCTCATTTCAAGAAGAAAGGAAATAAGAGGGATAGTCTGCCACTTGCAGCCATGGCCTGACGGTGATAGTGGAAGCTGGGTGGACTGAAGGACACTAGAGAGAGATGTGAAACTGATGTTGCTATAAGCAAACTGGGGAAAGACGTAGGGAGGTAAAGGCAGCGTGTGAGGGTGAAGACAAGTGAGCACACTCCCTTGGTGTTTGTAATTAAAAACCAGGGAGTCCTGTAGACTGGCAGATATATTGTCCACCTATCTGCAGCCGCCCAGCGTGGCACTGTCAATGTGTTTCAACCGCAGAGCTCCAAGGTTAATTAAAAGAGCCACCGTCTCCCGGCTGGCTCTGCCAGACTCCAACAAGGGGACCCATAATTAAAGTGACACCTGTTCATTCCCATTTGTGGGCTGCTCGCCGTGAGAGTCCTGGGCCACAGTACAGAGGTTCCACAGTGGCAGAGAAGATACAACTGTACTGCCAGGTAGAGCATGAGTGGGATCATTTTTAATGCTCGGTGGCATCTGCTAGCACCACCGCAGGATTAAACCAAATGGGGTGGAAGTACAAGTGCTGCAGGGAGTCGAATAGAGTTACGAGTTGTACACTTGGATGGACACCAAGATTCATCTGTCCTCATTTAGGCGCTGTTTGGGGTCTTTTTTGTGATTTTATTAAGCACGCATCCTGTTTCACAATAGATAAAGATGTTTCGTGCCCATCAGTGGCTGCACTTTGAAATGATTTTCAACAATGTTTATCTTCGTATTGTCATGTTGAGCATGACTGATCGATATGGTCAACACATAGCTCAAATAGCATCCGGAACTCTCTACTGAAAGCGTCCATTGTTTTGTAAATGTCATATGTCTCCTGTATTCTTTTTTTTTCCCTCCTCCTCCTCTTCTTTGTTGATCAGTTTGACAACTGGCATCACAACGTGTCAGCTGTAATCTCTGTAGTGTCAACCGACAGTCTCCACTCAGCGCTGATTGTCAAACAGAAGATGTTTCCTTTGTGTGGTCATACAACCTGTGAGGGATGTCTTTCTGTGACACCCCCTTGACCTTTTTCTGCAACGCTCTGACCTTTTCTTGACAGGACAGATTATGCTCTGGAAGACATCTCTCTATTTAAGCACACATTGTCAAGATGTTTCTGAAAATATAAATCCCCCAGATGTTAAGACACCGCTTCCTCTCCCCCACCTCTTGAAATCATACCTATTACCATCATGTCATTTTCTACATGATGGCACTCAAACAGTGCCAGAAATTGTCTGGTGCTGATAAAGGAAAGCTGGGACTTGTGCTGTGCAGTCATGTCTCACCAGTCCCTAGCGTGCAATACTCCACTGTAGTGTGTACAGATTCACTGACCCAGTCTGACAAAGAGAGGCACAGTGGGAGCCCATGCTCTACTCACTGCGTAACAGGTAATTATCACCACATCACCCAATGAGTAGTGTATTCAAATGAGGAAAATTGATGTGTAGATTAGGTGTTGTGCTGTCACTACCCCATGCATGCACAGATTTGCCACTTACATAAAGATGTATGAGAAAGCACGGACAAATAAACGCACGCAACTAAACACTTGTACCCTCTTACGGAGTAAATGCATCTGGATCCTAGAGACAAGCACAAAGAACTCCCAACACTCGCACACACACACACACACACGCACACACACAAATACACACAATAGCCCCATTATTTTTAAAACCGTTCTCATCCAGACTGACAGCAGCAGATTAGGATGCAGAGGGTGTCTTGTGGTGCTTCTTATTAACGTATGCCATCACACCGGGGGGTCAGCGTTGCTTAGCAGAGCATCACTGGCACTGCAAAAAATGAATTATCAAATCAACACTGCCTCCTTCAGCTCCCATCACTCCGTGCCATTCTGCCAGTTTCCCCTCAGCACAACAGGGACACCAGTTTAGCAGGAGATGTCTCACTCAGAGTAACATCAAACAGTTTTGTCAAACCTGACAGGGTGATGCAACCTGAGCTGAGATACAGCACAGCTCAGTTATACAGCACAGTTCCTACAGTATCGTCTGCTCAATCCATAAAGCCGGGATTTTCCTGATTTTCATCTATAATTAACCCAAACCTTACATTGTCACATTTTGCACCTAGCCTTTTAAAGTTACCTTATCACAGACCTTATGGCTTATATGCGTTATGTAATTTTTGAATTTAGAATTTACTGTATCTACACCTTACACCTGTATCAGGTTTGCTTTCTAACCAGCCTCAAACGATATGCTACAATATAGCTTTGTGATTATACTGATATGTTTTTATCCTGTGACCAACTTCAAGACCAAAAACTCTCAGTCTCAGAGCTAATTTTTCTTGTCTTGCTCCTTTGCATTGACCTCAGATTTACTCCCAAGGATGTATTGACTTTGATTAATGAGCCAATTTTATTTTCTGCACCGAAGATTAATAGAGCAACTTCCAAAAATTTACACCCTGTTCTGTTCTTGTTCCCAGAAAAAGATGCCACTTGCTATGACTCTCAAGCGTGATTCATTTTTAACTTTAATCGCTGTAGTCTTGATTTCAGTTTAGGCACTTATTTTAGATCAGTGAAAAACATGGAGACCATGCTACAGCTCCTCTCCACCTCCGCTACCATCATCTCCACCCATACAAACACTTTTAAGTCTTTTCCATTGCCGCAGCTTGCATGGAGCTTATTAAGACTGCGTTTTTGTTTGATCCCTCAAGAAAAATTCCACCTGGTCACTTTTAAATGGTCGTCAGTTACACATGTCAGTCTGACCACAAATCCCATGACAGTAAGTGGTTGAAAACACATTCATGAACTAGAGGAGAAAACCTTTTTTTGATCATCTGCTTCATCTCCCAAGTTTCCTCTCCCACCCCATATATTATACAGAATAGATCCTCATGTCTGTAGAATATAAGGGGGTGTCTGGGGCTTGGTTAGTGTATGTGTGTGTGTGTGTGTGTGTGTGTGTGTGTGCTGTATGTGTGTGGGTGGGGGTGGAGTGTCTTCAAACAGCTTGTCATCCCGTACAACAAGCACTGAGGATGGAAGACGGTGGATGCCGCTGCAGGCCTAAGTGTCCAGCCAACAACAAGCCTAATAAGGGCTACAGAGACTTGTTAGGCAGACATGAGGCCCTTGTGACGATCCAACTATGGACCTAATGGATGTCCTGTGGTCCATGCCAAAGCTTCCCAGGAAAATGTGCCGTTTGCTGTGCCGCATATTTCCTGAATTAATTTGTTCTCAAAGCTCGTGTCATTGGTGGGGTTCCAAAAAATGTCCTGTTCCCTTGCAAAGTATTTCTCAAGATATGCTCACATGGAGGCAAGGTGTTGAATGTCAAAATGACTATGTTAACATTCACACCCATAATGCTATTTTAATGTGATTAAAATGCATAGACTCTTTAATCCAATTGCCACTTCAGCTCGGTCCTTTAAAAGGACAATTCACCCTCTTACACTGTTAGATACCATTCATTTGTGATGTTCAAAGCATTCCATAAGCTACTTTGTGATGAAGGGCATATGGGCATAGCTGAATTTTTTATTTATTTTTTATTTTTTTTTGTGCTGCACTGGAAACATCTTAAGGTGATGTGAAAGAACTTTATTGACCCGGGGAAGGTTTGCTGAGCAAGCATGATTTTTTCAGTAATGCCTTGCTTCACATTCACACAGTTGCACACATTCACACACAGTACAAATGCACTCTTCATGGTTGGCTACTGAACTGGAGCAGCTGGGGGTTAAGTGCCTTGCACAAGGGCACATCAGCCATGGGTATTGAGGAAGGGGAAAGCACTGTTCATTCAATCCTCCCACACACATCTTTTTCTCCTGGTATCCGGGAATCGGAACAAGCCCAGTTCTTTAACCTTTTAGGCCACGGCTGTACCAAACATAACACCACAATTTGTCAAATGAGCACTCTGTATTACAGTACATGTAGATTGTAGATACAAATAATGTGAGCATTACTTGTGTTCTTCCTGAATAAACTGGATAATGTAACTGCTTTAGAGCGCCATTTTCCTTTACACAGGGCAAAATGACTCAACAAAGGCATAATAATCAATGAGTAAAGTTTTCCCATGCTACAGGTTTCTATTTCAGGCATGAAACACAAGAGACCAAGAATTCTCCAGATGACTCTTTCTCAACAGAGACATCATAAGTCAGTGCTGTTTGTAGTCATTGTGATCATCAGAAGGCCTGGGACATCCCTCTGGGTGATCATAACATCTGTCTTCAGCAAATCTTATACACATGTTGTGCAGAGTACAGGCAGCCACAATTATCTTTGCAAAAACATCTATTCTGGTGTTCTGTAAATCTCTTATCCTCCCCCATTTACACTTCATTTTTCATTCTTCCTGTTCCACAATTACTCGTCATCGGCTGATGCAGGAAATTAGTACTTCATCTTCCACAGTCAAAGCACCATTGTCCATTTTAGGAGTTGTGATGAAGAGGTAAGACTGCCTGATACTGTATATGCTGTGTCACCAACGATTTTGTACTTGCCAAGTGATTGCCTCTAGTCTTCAAAGAGTGGTGAGGCCCTCAATATCCTGGAATCATGATTTTTCCCTGGGGGGCTGTGAAAATAGTTGGTTGTCAACTATGCCTTGATGCAGTCTGCTGTAAAAAAGATTTTCGATTCAGGTAATCACCGCCTCGGACAGGTGGTCTCTGTATTCTCTGTATATCTTTAAAAGTGTTCACAAAACGTAATGTTAGTGTATCTGCCTGTAAACCAAAACAACTGGATTAATGACATCTCCATGGAGACCCTATTTACCCTGTTTTCTCTCCTCTCCAAGTCAGTGGCAGGAAGAAGAGTAATTAATGCAACTTCTCTCAGGAGCACGTTCTGGCTAATTGTTTCACACATAGACACAGCGTGGGATTCATTTGTCGAAGAGTCAAAAAGATCACAGGAACAGAGACAAGTTTTATTATGAGTGGAAGTAAAGGCCATCTTTAAGGTGAGTTTAAATAAACAAAGTCCTATTTGATAGCCATTCATTATTACGGTACTAACAAGCCACATCACAAGAGATAAAAATGTTTCCAGAGAATCAGAATGAGTTGCAGAATGACTAACGATGCTTCAATAATTCATGTAGGACTGGAGAGAGAAATAAAAGTAAGGCTGAATAGAGAATAATGATCGGGTTACTGTCTTATTGGCAAATCTCATTAGGTATTTACATAGGGAAACAAAGTAGTTAGAAATATTTAGAAATAGTGGAGGGGTACATGGTGCAAGAGGTGAAATAACTGGGTATAAATAGGGTTTATCAATAAAGAGAGGCATGGATGAGATGGATTGTCTTCTCCTAAGCTCCACAGTCAAATAGCAATGTACTGAAATATTAAATTTGATTTTATTTCCTTATGGTACTTTTATATAAACAGAATGAGAGGCTTCATCATTGCATTAACTCTCTTTTGGACTATAACAATATTTCACACAATAGAAAGACAGATGTTTTTTAGAAACATTGCGGACCCATACAGAAAATTCCACATGCTAATGTCCACCCCTTTCTCTCACCTACATACACTAAAGGGCAAAAATACACACAAGAATGTATATATATATATGTTTTCTAAAATGGATGCACACACATGCATTGTCTGCAGCAGGCTACATACTGGTGGGTGGTAGCAGACTGTGGAGTGTAACTTGTCGTCTTTACTTAGGTCCATCACCCGAGAGTGTGGAAAACATCCAAACACTGTCTGGAGGGCCCAGCTCTCAGATCACTTAGATTCTTCAATTGGACGGTACAAAAAAGAAAAACAACTTGGAGTCAGGCAGAACTCAGTTGTTTTTGCCTTATGGAGAAGAAGAGAACTCACCTTTGTCTTTCTCAAACAACTTGTCAACATGAGAGTAAAGTATGTTGCTTTAGTTAGTTTTTCAATTCAGAAACTACAGATGGCTTGAGTCGATGTAACAGATAGTGACTCAAAGTGAGGTGGGATTTGCAGTATTGAGAAAAAAATAAGAAAATGTCAAACAGGAAGAAACGCACCCTTAAAATAAAGACCAAAACATAATTCAAAGAAAAGTAAATAAATGGAGATGGAACAGAAGCAATTCAAAAAACTCCACCCACTCCAGTATGTCAATCTGTGGCCACATTTTTATGCATGCAGATAATTCTTAACAATTAAGACACCAATAATCTTAACATGACAAACCATCACATGACACCATGGGCCAAGCTATTCGCTTTAATCATGTTATTATTTCAATTAATACCATAATTAGGGTATGTGCTGGAATATCCATTTTATTTCCATTTTCTTAAGTACTTACTGTTTGCAAGATTGATTATATGTGTGACAAGCTGCATTATTGGATTAGTGTTTGTGTGTATAAACTGTAATCTAGAAAAACCTACTAACCCTATCTATCAGCCTTTCCTACACTTTCCCAATATACCTTTCACATTTCAAGCTCAAGGTCACAGACACGGTTGTAATTTATAATCAATTTGAAAGGGATTGCATGAAACCTATAAAAGAGAATGCAGCTGTGGTTAGTCTATGATGGCAGAATGTGAAATTACATGAAAACATTTCCATTGTATTGGTAAACATCTTAATTAAGTTATCGTAAAAATCAGAATCAGGTCAAGAATTAGATGATGTTGTACAAGTAAACACAGTCATTGTCCTAGTGTGAGCTGGTAGCCTCCACCAGCTGCCTCTCACTTACACAGAGGTGGGCATCGATCGTCTTTGGCTGTCAAAACATCAGGTATAGCCCGCTCATCTGGAGTTGATGGCTCATCCCTATGCTCTTGCTCATGCCCCTGCAGCACAATCCCCACAGGAGTTCCCATAGACTTCACAGTTCAGTGGTCAGGGCTTGTACATCGACTCGTGTCCCCTGCCATGCTGACACAAACTGGAGGCACAGAAGATGCTGTGGGATGTCACGTGGCGCTGTGTCTCGGAGCTGGTGAGTCAGGCACCATGGGAGCAGCGCTGGAAGGATACACAGATATATTGGAGCTGGGGTTGGATTGGGTGGGGGGTTATTGTTGAGAATGAGAGTGAAAAAAAAATGGATAAAGACAGAGAGGATGGATGGACGGTTGGATAGATCGATAAATGGATGGAGGGATGGATGGATGAAGAGGGCGGTCATTTGAGAATCAGAACCCAGCCCATCTCTCTCCACAAAGCAAAGCGGATTTACTTACCTGTTCTGAGTGCAAAGTCCTAGAAATGGGTCCCTGACCTCTGTATCCCTTGGCAACTGCCATGAAGGGGGCAGAAGGGGTT
>OMKZ01007534.1:2191-25011 GCA_900302535.1 Neoniphon sammara | reverse complement strand
GGTGGGGGCAAGTAATCTGAGAGATTCACCGTGTCATCAGGAACAGCCAGGCAAGTCAAGCCATCAGACCACAACTAGTGCGTGATGGATGGTTCCTGAGAATCCCCGCCCCAGGGGAATACACTGACCCCTTGGTGGGTTTCTCTTTGTGACCTTTTCCAGATCCTTTGTACATTGATGTGCCCTCAAGTAGACAGGCTACATGAAGTGAAGGCAGTGTCACTGGACTGTTACACTGGAACTAAAGGACAAGTTGTTCAATTGGACAAGGTGTTTAAAAATGGCTATAACTTTTCACAATCACAATCGTTTTATTACAGTAAATGTACATTTTGTTGGAGAGATAAACTGTATGACAACATACAGTGCAGTTTCACAACACAAATGGTTAAACGGTAACAAGACAGCTGGATTTTAGCGTGCGGCACCGGTGTGCTCATGTTGAAACATGGAAGTTCTATAGATGAGAAAATATAGAGCCAAAGGAAAAGGCTGTCTGACGGCAATATAACGCTTAGATTCTGTGCTGGTTCTCCTGCCTGCTTCTCCAAACTGGGGGCTCACTGACCAGCATCTACTGCAAGTAAGACACTGACTATGGGTAAGTATCTCATACAACCCCACTTCAACAAACCCGAACCAACCCTTTAAGAGTCAAAGTGGTAAGAACTTTACATGGGTTGGGGGGGCGGTGTGGGGGATGTGGGGTGTTGATGATAAACATAGCTGCTAGCCAAAGCTGCTTACAAGCTGACTTGATATAAACATCACCATGTAAATTAGTCATAGACACCTGAGTGATTTGCCTCTGAACACCAGGACGCTTAATGCTTGCATTAATTTAAGAGGAGCGTCCTGGTACCCGTCGCAGGGCAGAGACAGCAAGATTGGCAGATGGAGGATCAGGGTCTCAGGTGAGGCCTTACAATAGCTTAGTGATTATAGCAAACAAAGGCAGTTCATTAAAATAGTGCTGTTGGGTGCTTGCTGTGTTATCATTTTATTAGCAGCTGGAAACATTGCAGCAGCATGCATGCGTGGATGAAGTAGTCATACACATCTGAAAGCTTTTTTCTGTAATGCATCATTTTATCAGGAGCATCCTGGTACCAGTGTAGCAGGACAGAGACTGCAGGAGAGGCAGCCAAGCCTCAGGGTCTCAAGTGAGGTCTTAAAATGGCTTACGATTAAAGCTAACCGTGGAAGGTCATTACTTGGTTCAAACTGAGGTTTAAGTTGTGTTAGGCTTACTGTGTCTTCATCATGTATCATTTTATTTGCTGTAGGAAACACTGCAAACAAGCAGTCGAACAGAGACAAGAGGAAGGGCAGGATTTGTCATTGGAGGTAGGCATGTTGGAAATGGTCAGGTACTACTTCTACTATTAAATTTGATTTGGTTTATTTATTTATTTATTCATTCACTCACACTTCGAGTAAAAATTAAAGTGTGTACATGTCATTACAGTTGTGAAGCGTTGCCCCTTCATTCAAACATTGGGTACATGAATGACACCCCTGCACTGTAATGACGTCAAACATGGTGGATGTTATGTAAAGGTTAAGATTAAGGTTTAATTTATTGCTTCAATGGTTCAATGTACTGATTCAAATTTGTTTTAAGGACAACAAATTTCACATTTCATGTCCTTTATGTGTTTCTAGTCTCTCACGGTCCCTTTTTTATATATGTATTGCCGGGACCTTTCTATGGTCCTGGCAATATGGTCCCATGTCTATGGTGTCTATGGTCCCCTATAGCCTCATCCACTGTAGAAGTGAAGGCATCAGTGCAGTCTTACATAAACATGAAACACATAAAGAGCAGCAAAACATTCTGAAGAGAGAATATTGAACAAACTGCAGTGGCACATTAAATGTGTCTCTGGTTCAAGTAACACATCTACTCCCTTATCTTGTTGAAACCCCCACCAGCTACTAGACACACATGCAATCACAGGCTCACAGTTGCATGAACGCATCCACATATGCAGATGCACTTATTCACTCTTAGGTGCACAATGAACACAAACAGGTGAGGGAGTTGCTGACATTCAGATTTTCACGGAAATTCCTTCCATTCACCAAACTTACCTATACAGCAGGTTTACATTAACATTTTGTAATACCTGTGCTCAATGAATGGTGAATTTACCAGTGGTATTTGTTATAAATAATCATATTAATTAAAAAAAAGAAGAATTTATCTACTTCATTTATCTATTTATTATAATTGGTAACAGGTGATAAGAATGGCTTTTATTATTTATTAACAATTTGTTATTAGTTAAAATTAAGTCTACATAAAGTATTGTTAATGAATAACAAATTAGAACAAATTATTTTTAAACATTATTAAACATTTTTAGTTGACTCTTATGAACTCAAAACTGATGTTTATTGCAGTTCGTAAGTGGTTAAAAAGTGTCAGCACCTTTGGCACTCATTAAATGCTTTATAACTGGACTCAGAAGATTAAGTATTTGGGTGTACATATTAAAATTGCATCTAAATGATTATTATGAAGTGTTACTGAGAGGGAAATAAGAAAAGAGAAGGCAGAAAAGGAAATCAGAACACCCTGAAAAATGGTGATTTATTGTCACCCTAATGTATGTAGTCCTCTAAAGGTGCAGAAAATTTCATGATAGTTGGTTTTCTGAACCCCTATCAAATACATTCTATGATTTGAATAAAGCATATTTGTTTAGCTAAAATTTAATATGGTGTGTCAGCATATTATATAAGAGTATGAAGCACAAAGAAGACGTGAAAGGTCATGGATGCCTTGCATGTAGTATGTTAATATTTGTGTATATGTGTATTTGCAAAACAGGACCTACTCATCACTTAAGTAAAGTTTTATAACCTTATTAAACCAGGCAAAATGATGAACACATTCTTATTTACAGCTACAACCTGAGGGAGTAGCTGCTGTTTGAAAGAGAGATCTGTACACATTCACAATCACACCAGGGAACTGCTGAGTTAAAACAGCACCCATAAAAAAGTCAAAAAAAAAAAAAAAAATAGATGGCATATTCTGTTTCATTTTTTTTTCTCCACTTGTTGATAAAAATCAATCCAAAGATTACGAGCCTGAACCTGCATGCACATTAGCAGATCGTATGGCCCAGTTCATGTAATTAGTTATTTTGCAGTGAGTACTGTGGAATGTGTGAGTGTTTTATCAGAGTTTCAAATATTAAATAATGTATAAATAACCTCAGTTAGGAGATTTTGTGTGGTGGAGTTAAAATAAACAAATAAAGGGGGGAAAAACACAACCACCCCCACTCTCATCAAGACAAGACAGCAAATGGAAGATAGCCAGACAGAAATCCCGCATGGCCTTGAAGAACTCATTAGAACCTATGGAATCAATAGCAGGATCGTAAGATGGAAGCAAGAATGAAGCTTGATGAGGCCAGTTCGCCGGCTTACTTTGGATCAGTGCTGTAAGCTAGTTTTGACTTCCAGCACCTTTCAACACCATCACAATTTCTCGTCCATCCCCCGCTTTCTCCGACCTCTGTCCATCCATTCGCGTGACTGGCCAGCTCTGAGGTGTAAACCACGTCTCTTGTTACAGCATCTGAGCACAGCAGAGGAAAGCATCCATGTGCAGAGAACATTTTTGTCCACATTCACCCCTGCCAATTCCAGCTGCACTGAGACATTTTTAATATGAGCTCAACGCACCTTCAAATTGAAATGTATATATTTGTGTGATAAACTGTACAAAATAAGTAGCATAACCAGTGATTAGACATAGTTAGCCCAATATCTACATTTGAACATTTGTTGTTACGTTTGTCATTTGTTGCAGTGTAAAATATGGGTAAATTGTATCTAAATGGATCAAACATTAAAAATCACTGATATGATCCAAGACAACATATCTCAAAATCTATTGGGAGGATTGCTATAAAATTTGGTGAGTACAATCATGCTCCTCAGAGATTGAACCCTGTCAGTTTTGATGGCCTCATGACTATTCATCAATCATCACCCTCGGGCCAAAATATCAAGTTTGCACATAATATATCGCTAAATCTTATTAGTGGATTGCCATGATATTTGGTTATTGCCTTCATAGATTCCTCTTGGTTGTGGCAACCCTGTGACCCTTCCTTTAGCACCAACCTCAGGCCAAATATTTGACTTGTACACAGCACATCTAAAATGTAATGGACGAATCACAGCAAATCAAGTAATTTGCTGAGCGTAGTCTTGGTTTAAAGGGAATAAACCCCATCAGTTTTGGCATCATAACCACATTATCTCTAGTAACACCCTTAGTCTAAAATTTCAAATTTGTATCTCATAATCTACTGGGCAGATTGCCATGACATTTGCGAGCACATTCATGCTCCTCAGAGGATAAATCATGATAATTTCAGTGACCTCATGACCTCTCCTCTAGCGCCACCCTCAGGTCAAAATGTCAAATTTGAATTCTCCAAAATCTGTTGGGCGGATTATTATGAAATTTGATGAGCACATTTTTTTTCCCCAGAGGATGAACCCTCTCAATATTGGTAAGCTCATGATTTTTCCTAGCACCACTGTCAGGCCAAATTTTAAAATTTGTAGACAAGATAAAACTACATCTTATTATTGGATTGCCATGATGTTTGGTGAATGCATTCATACTCCCCAAAGAGGATTCCTCTTGACTTCTATAACCCCATTACATTTCACCCTCCGGCCAAAGTGTACAGACCTCATTCTCACGCTACTTGTATTCCCCCCACATGCACCGAGCCAGAGAGACAACAGCAGTGGAGGGAATATGCTTGTTACTTGAACTGGAGGAACAGAGTGGAATTTCATCACCTAAGGAAGCCGATTCAAAGCCCATGATAAAATTTTTAAACACATAGTCATCAATCTGAAAACAAGTGTGCCTTTCTAAATTCATGAAAAACTGAAATTTTGAAGATTTAAGGTGAGGAGAAAGCAGTAAGGAATGAACAGCATGGCTAAATGTCCAGCAGGCAAACCCATTAAAAAGCATGGGTAAACACAAGTCTTACATTTTTTTGAGTGCAGATTGCCTGTGTTTGCCTTCTGCTTCTTGACTGCCTGTGGTGGCTTTACAGATGCCAGTTATCTGGGCCTCAGGCTAGATGTTGTTTCAAGGTAGATAGCTCATCAAGATGAGCGACAAGTGTTGGGGTGTGAACTTGACTAAGCGAGGGGGAGGACGACAGGACTAACAATGCACTTCTGCCTCTGAGTGAAAAGTTGCATGTTGTAACTTTAAGGTACGCTGCAATAAACCCATTGTTCATGTCTTGGCAAGTCATTTAATGCTCTTTCAGTAACCCCTACAATGAACAGCTGACTTGTTCTTTACTAAATGAGAAAATATCTGTCGTAACATCTCTCAGATGGAAGACGGACACCATATTTGCACCTGTTGGGGGTCAAATTGCTTCAAGTTTCATCATGTCTCACTGTTCACCTTGACTGAATCCCTTATGGGAACTGGAAAATGGAGTTAATCACCTGTAATAAGTGCAGACCCTGTCCATCACCCACGGGGCCTGTTTGATGGCCTGTCTTTCTATCTGCTTCTCTGTGTCTCTATCTGCCAGATCTGTCTATTTGTTTTGTTTCCTGGTCCAGCGCTTGATCAGAATGGCCTCGCTGCCCTCTCATCTCAACAGCACGCAATGTTTGAAGTAAAGGAGAGCGGGAATGAAAAAGTAGAAAAGAAGAGAGGATGTGGAGAGGAGAGGAGACACCAAGTATTGGTTGAGGCTTCTGTTGCTGCTAATTACCTTGCATGCCTCATTAAGCGCGAACTACTCACAGAACAGAGAGAGAGGGAGAGAGAGAGCGTAACCGTGAGAATCAGGAGAGGAAACAATTCTACCTCTTGCTCTCAATTGAGCCATAGGAGTAGCAGACTCCTTGACACTGTGTTATTCCTCAGGTCATGGCCGACCAGCCCGGGGCCAACCTAGCCCCCCCATCTGCGTGCTTTGCTTAAGAAGTGACTTCAGTCCATTAAGCTCATCCTGCCTGTCAGCTCCAGTGCTAAAAGCTTACCTTAGTGACCCGCACCATCCATTAAGCCATAGAGTTTACCATCTCCTGAGAATATTTACCACCAAGGCACAGTATTAAACCTGAAGAACACATCTATAGCACATCTATAGCTGTAGCACTTAAATGGTGTCACACATAAATGCCGTATCATCACCTTGTGCCTAGACAGCGCATAAAGGCAGCCGTATTGCTTGAGTAGTGCCTGAGTAGCTGAGGGGGCTACTGATCTAATGGCTATAAATGATTCTTCTATGCCATTTGCTAATACACAAAATGTGACGTAACAGTCCCGTGGACCATAATCCAGGGCATCAATTCAGAATCACAGCTCAGATGTTAACAGGAATAATGTTTTAACCCCCACAATTTTACTGTAGAGGACGTAAAGCTACACTGTTGTACATGTAGTTCCAGCAGGTTATGAACGTTAGAGGACCATTGAAAAAGCAGCATCTAATGTGGATGTGTCAGGGTTGAGTGTGTGTGAGTGGCCAGAGGGAGGTGTGTTTTGTATGTGTGTGTATTTGTGCATGCATGTGAGTAAGGAGCCAAGTATTGAGGTGGGGTAGATTGAGGCTAAGATGGTGCTGATTATGCCATAATACCGCAATACCAGCATACACACAAAAACAACATGCCAGGAAACAAACCTATTACTAACAAGCAAGGGAGCGTATCAACAAACTGAAAAACTAATGAGTTGATTTGCGACCATTGGCATACTAGTTAGACACTGGTACCAACAAACAGACAAGCTATACTGCAAACAACATATAATAACAAATAATCCCAGGAAAACACCTCTAGGAAACAAGCTGTGATTCTTTTATCAATCAGTGAACATGCTACAAGCAAATGATAGCAGTCCAACCTTCAGTCATGTATATAGGACCACTGGACATATTGGACATATTCCTGCAAACATAACATAGCGACCATCACAACAAACAAATGTTAACGTACCAACATTGTGTCATAGATCTGCAGAATATGATTCACTTTAAAAGTGAACAAGTTAAATTGAATCATAAATGGAACGGAATCTAAGCATCATGATGACAGTATGTGGGTGGACTGTTCTGCAGTTTCCGAGCCACCTCAGGTAAACACAAAATGAGTTTGTTGGCTTAGACTAAATGAAGCGTTCAGAGCTGTAGGTAGTGTCACCTTTTGAAGAAAAGACTGGGTGTGTGTTATTTATTTGTTCAATTCTGTATGCTGGCCACCAAGCAAGCAACCAGTTCCAGGTTGTACACAAGTGAATGGACATAATAACAGTCTAAGGATGATTGCCAAATCAGACAGACTGATGCACAGACATTGTGTTTTGGGTAGGCCTTTTTCTGCTGGCATTTGACAGCTGTAAATTAGGCCAAATTCATGACGGGAGACATAGTTTAACTATTTTATCATTATTTGAGACTGGACTATTAAAAAGCAATAAAGTCAGTCAACATTACTTGGAGCAGCAAATAAGTCCCTCAGTCAATATGTTTTCTCCTACAGACACTCACTGGCTGCAGCCACTGCCACTCTACCTGCATCAAGCTTAGCGTACAAATGCCTCATTTACCTGATGCTGACTTTGCTACAAACCCTTTGCCTTCAAACTGCATGTGGCATAGTCTAACCCTTCAACAACTCTACTGCCAACTTTTGCTTTCATATGCCTCATCTGATTTGACAGTGACAGTAGAGATAGACAGGATAACATGCAGAGATGATTTGCAGCAAAGGACATGGGTCAGAGTCAAACCTATGCCACGGTGGTAATATGTGGTACACGTACACAGTAAACTACTGTAAGCTATGTGATGCCCCACTATACATGATGGAACTTTGTATTCATTCATTGACCATTGCATGCAAGTGTTTTGTAGGGCAAAGCATACTGGGATAGCATGCAATGTGAACTAGCTTGTGGAGCGGCAGGAAGGAAGGACAAAACTTGAATTCTTTTTTTAATTTATGCTGATAATTAAGGTTTGATAAGGTAGTTCAATTAATCTTTTAGTTAGAAAAACACCCGTGAATAGGTCAAAGTACCAAAGTACTTCTAGGGAAAGCAGAAAAAAAATACAAGCATATTTACAAGCATGAGTCTGTGGTAGTGAGTTAGTGGGCTGACTTCTTCATCCCAGTTCAAAATCGATGTATTGTTTAAAAAAAATAAATAAATAAAAATTCTGCGAACCACTGAATTACACTAACATTGTCTATGTGAAAAAAAAGTCTGGTACTTATAGGAGAAGGTGAAAAAGACCACTGTTTGCAATATAAGTCATAGTTATCCATAAAATGCCTTGCCTTTAGACTGTTTTTTTCCTGAGAACCATGGTCATTTGGTTAGTCTCTTAGTTTAAAACATTTTGTATTGCTTGAAGTGTTTTAAAAGATCACTATTGAATTGAGCTGAAAGAGACAAGTCTCCACTTGAACCTCAGTGGGCACTCCCAAATATAACCAATTTGTGAATGTAATGTGAAGGCACACAGATTTTTCATGTGTAGTGCGGCTTCACGGTAAGACATGGAAAGATTTATTCACACTTGCATCCCTACTCACCTTGACTATTGTCGTACATACTAGTCAAACTTCAGTTAGTCACTTGTAGGCAGTTCAAAATGCAGCAGGGAGGGTACTTACAAAAACGGAATATTATTTTAACAGAACACCTTTGCTCGCTTCTCTGCATTGTCTATCCATCCATTTTCCATAACTTTTTATTCCTGTTTGGGGTCATGGGGTGCTGAAGCCTATCCCAAACACCCTGGACAGGTCACCAGTCAGTCACAGGATTAATATATATACACACATTCACACCTATGGGCAATTTCTTTAACTGGCTGGCTTTGGACTGTTGGAGGAAACTGGAGCACCTGGACAAACACTCAGAGAACATGCACACTCAACACAGGATAATTGCAGACAACTTCAACTGTAAATAAGGGATGGATAGAATGATTTGTTTTTGCTGGAAATTACTTGCTTTTCAAGGAATTTGATGTGACTGTGAAATAACCAATTTACCAACCAATTGCTGACAGGCATTGGTCTGCAAATTGGAAAATGCAAGTGCTAGAATTTTCTCTGGGGGCCGTCTCAGACCCCCTCCTCTGACTTACAGTATTTTGGGTCTTTACATTGTCAAAAGATGTCCTTACAATGACCTTGCTAGAGGTCTGCGGGTGCCTTAAGACCACCAAGACCTGTAAGGTCCTCTGAGCAAGTCCCTCCTGCAATCCCTAGGACCAAATTGAAATCCAGAGGTGACTATGCATTTTCTGTCATGATCCCTTTTCAGCCAAAAACAATCTATTCTAAATAATGTACTCACCCTGAGTAATTTTGAATGTGAAGGCGAAATAAACCACCCCTCCTCCAGCTGATGCTTCAGTCACCAGGCATTAGCATATCCAATGAGTTTGAGTATTAAATTACTTAATAATTTATATGCTGGTAAAGGGTCAGTAATAGAACATTTCCACTTCTGTTAAGCACTCTCCTTATTTTAGTCCCTTTAAGGGCAATAGATGCTTTCATTTATCCAAGGCGATATACTGACTGAGAACTTAGACCTCATTTTTCATGGGGCAGTCTAAGATGAGGAAAGACAGATTGCTGATGGATTGAAGACTCAGCCAAACTATTGCTACAAATTCCATTATTGTTTATTATTATCATTATTATTAGTATCATTGTCTCCTGAAACCAGGCAGTTTATATTCAGTCCACGGATAAAGCAGCTTGTGACCATGTTCATGGATTAGGTCAGAGACATGCTGTTTTAAATTAAAACGCTCAGTAATAAAACATTTAGTGGCAAGACCATTTTGGTTTATCATCAGTGTGGAATGTTAAAATCGCCAGCAATAATAATTTGTCATGATGTAGCAAAATGGCTGATTAAAATTCAGAGAATTCAGGCAAGACTGTAGCGATAGCTTTAGGGAGACAGACAACCACACAGAGAGCAGGGCCTGTACCTCAAAGCTACCAAATGTGTTAACTGAGGAGCTACATCTCAAAGGTATTTTAAAAACAACAGCTAGCCCATCAACCACCACTAGTCCCAGGATAAAATCAAATTCAGAAGGACACAGCTCAGTCTGTGCTCACCAGCCCCAAATAAGGTGTGTCAGGATCAGAAGGAAACTGAGGGGCTCACACCTCAATGACTTCTGGCTTGCTTAGCATATTTGAATTGATTCACAATATATGTCAAATAACATATGTCATTATGCAGCTGTCAAATAATGCAATTTTGTGATGAGTACATTCATGAAAATGCTTTTTACTTGTTTAGTATTTAGTACCAGTTATCAAAGTTACAGCGTAAAATACACAAGAAAGTTATGTCAACGAATCATAAACACTTGAGTTTGTATTAATTGATTATGGCTTTAGTTTAATGAAGAATATCAGTCAACGCTTTTGTACTGAATAATAAAATAGTGGAAATATTTCTTAACACTCCACATGCACTGAACAGACATTGTGTGTATAAAGTCAGAGAAAAATTATAGAACCAAGAGACGAGAGAAGAGATTCAATAACACATCTGTTTTCCATTAGGTTGAGAGTAAACCCCAGAAATTGGGGCATGTCAAATCTTTCATTCAAATCATCTGAACGCTTGTCAGGGCAAGTTGTAAGATCCATGATTCCCCCTTATACCTCCTATAATTTTCCTGACTCTAGATCACTCTGCTGGGGTTGTCAGATGCTGCAAAGAAAACCCTCCAAATCGGTAAGCGCGAGGACAAAGGATTAGAGAGGGAGTGAGAGAAAAAGAGAGAGGGAAAACGAGAAAGAGCTCTTCAGTGAGGTTATTAAGAGAAGAGAGCAATTCAATTTGACAGAGGACAGCATGGCACTGGTGCTAGCAAAAAAAAAAAAAAGAAAAAAAGAAGAAGCACAGGCTGTGAAGTACTTCAAAGCATGATTGGTAACTGATTCCCTTGACTTTTCGCCTGCAAATATAGTGAAATATAACAATTTCTGCAAGCCCAGCTGAAACAGAACGAGTCGGCATGCCGTACTCTGCTGTAAGATTGCCCATGAGAAGAGCTAGTCTGGGAGGACATTCGTTGAATTGTCAAGGAAATAAACCTGGGTATTGTTTCCACCATGAAATTAAGGGAGAACCAAATATCAGACCAAGTTTGCTAAGTTTAGCAAACATGATAGAAACAACACTGTCTAAACCAGCATCTTTTTTCTCTCCTCTAACTTCCACCGATAGTGGACTCTATCATTGTTTCCTTGGACCCCTTTAGGCTGAATATAACTTGAATCAGCTGTCTGATTAAAACGACCTTGGGAACTGCCTTCATTGTACAGGATAACTGACTGCAGCTGAAGATTGGTGTTAAGTTTCATCAACACTCCTCAGAGCAAGTGTAGACTATGTTAATTAACTCATTGATTGAGGTGGGCGGTTCATTTTAAAAGCAGTAGACTAGGTCTCTGGTGTAGGAAGGCAAACAACAACGCTGTGCATATCAATGCCCAACAAAAGAAGTTTCTGTAAACCAGATTCCTTCACTCCAAGGACACATTTAGTATCTACTCCTCTCTTCCAGGCCATATATGCAAAATAGAGAAAACAACCAAGAGGGCTTTTGCCTCTGCTACTCTTGCATTAATTGCTGGATATACAGTACATGAGAGTGGGGGAAGTGCAGGCGGGATTTTTGCTTTTGAACTCATTTAAGAAACTAGGTTAAACTTTATCATTAGCGCCATTGCTTCCTCATATGCACACATAATGAAAGCAATCACTTTGGAGAGTCTTCTTCATAGAGTTGACATTGAAAATGTTTTAAAACTGCATTCCATTCTGAGGCCTTGGCATGTCTCAGGAATGTCATAAAAATATTAGGCATGCCATCTCTCATTTTGTGTCAACAGGACACATCTTATTTTTTCATCTCCTCCGCCAATCTTTTTTCTCCACCCTTGGATTGGCATACTGTGTGGGAGATGGGCTTCTGCGTCAAGCAAGCAATAATTGAAAAGTGCAGAAAAGAAATCTTTTCAATCAGATTCTGAAGGCTTTGTCCTCTCAGTGTGCAGGCAGCTCCAACGGCAAATGTGCCTATTGCAAAACAAAGCACGTCACTTTTGCATCAGATAACAGCACTAATGCGCAGGGAAAATCACCAAAGCCAGTCTGTGGAATTGTTGAAAGGCTCGGATTGTTGATTTCTTTAGAAATAAAAATAAATAAATAAATAAAAATGCATTGCAGGATCAAATCCAATTCAACCTTTGTAGATGGTTGTGTATATCAATCATTCCCAGTTTTCAATTTTTCAAAATTTTGTAGAGGCTCTCATTCATAACCACACAATTACCTTAATTAAAGACTATAAATCACTCACTAGTTACCAAGCAATGATGAGGGCTTGTCTGATGCATCCAATTGCTCAGGGCCACCATAACACCCTCTCATTACATATACAAACACAAATAAGCGCATACACTCACAAATTTAGAGATTTTGCAGCATTGGATTCAAGACCTGTGTTTGCTGTGATAATATACGTTTGGCTAAAGATGTACACCTCACACAACTTTTGCAATTTGTCACTACCTTTAAGAAAAATTTGGTCAGTGAAGTGTCATAGGAGTGAACTAAGGCAATACAAGTAGAATAGATGCATAATATCAGCTGTCTGTGGTAGCCACCCCTAATTCTTGTGTGTATACAGGCTACTTATCTTAATATCCAAAGTAATGAAGGTCTGTTTAATATTCCATCCATCCCACATTTAGTGTCAGCATTGTACCACAGTTTGGTGCATTGTAGTAGCAATCATCATCTACACTGTAAAACCCTAAAACCTTAAATTGGCATTTTTTTTACTTGCCCCTCTTGCAACAGCTTTGAAACTATTCAATCTATTCAGGCTGTAATCATAATGCTTAAAATGAACTGTAGTTTTTTTCCCCTAGAATTACAATGTCATCATCACTGATTCTATTTTCCACTTTTTTGAATAAATAATTCTTATTCTGACATGACCAAAGCTGCACATGTGAAAATGACATACATGTCATAGTAAATGCAAACCATTTCAAGCCGGAGACAGACTGTTAATGTAAAGAAACAAAGGCTGCCATAATCTATGCAGTTAATTTACCATTGCATTGTTTACTTTAGCCTTAAGGAAGAAAAGAAACAAAAAATAGTTATATGATTCCACTCTGTATGCAGCGCAGATAACATATTTTTGAGCATACTGTGATCATCTTCAAACGTAAATGTTTTTTTCTTTATTTTTCACTGTGAACGTACAGCAAATTTGTCTCGCAGCTACAGAAAAAAAAGAACTATTCACATATTTGTATCTTTTCATACTAAGGAGCTTAAAGCTGGGGATATGGCAATGCTTTGCATAGATGCACACAGTTAACAGGATGGTATTGTAGATTAAAGGGAATGGGATGTATTACATGGCAAAAATACATTCAGGCTTTTGTGTGGGGATAGCATTAAACGAAAGGCACGTTTACATAAAAAAAAAGACAATCTGCAGAACAGAGCAGATGTTTGCTAAATCTTGTTAGTGGTAGGGGGATGGTTGTGGACTGTCTTAACCCCCCCAACACACATCCACACAAGCATAGGCAGTGCACTTTCTCTCACTCTCACATCCAAATCTCACCCCCACAGTGGTGGTGGGAGCTGCTCTTCAGTTGCACACTCTGACCATCTGGGAAATAAATGCCTGGCACTGAGGCTTGGCGGTGCTTTGCAGCGCAGCACTAGCTCCATCTGTTGGAACAGCAGAAGAAAACCAGATCCTCTCAGCTACATGCCCGGCCAGAGTTGACTGTGATGAATGCTAGATGAAAGGAAGTATGGTATATTATGGGTTAAAAAAAATGGAACTGCCAAGACAGCAGGGCCAGGACAGAGGATTTGGATCCTGCTGGTAATGGACAGACCCACAGTCCACAGGTACAGAACATATTGCCATTTTTTCCTGGCCTGGGCCATGTCCCTCTGTGTGTATGGTTTTCTCTCTCTCTCTACCTCGTTCCCTGTCACACGTAAAGCAGATGGACTGCAGATACTAAATAGGTCATTTCATAGTGCTTGTTTTAGTAAGGCTATAAGGGAAAGAAAATGACCTGTAGTATTTGGGAAAGTAATCTTGAAGGCCATTGGGTTGTGGAATAAGGGATGGAGGTTAATTATGCAAGCCTCACTAACCCAATGCTATGCTCCTCAAGTCCAGTCTTGGATTAAAGTCCAGTTAATTACATTCACTTACTTTAAAAACAAAGTCAACTCTATTTGCTTAGGAATATGAAATAGCTTAGCTACATTTACTTCATCCAGTGTATTAAGGCATTATTCAAAGTCACATTTTACATAACATGCTGCCACTTCTGAGTTGTGGCCTGGTCTGGTTGTGTTTTGAGCTTTGTTTCAACATCATTTGATCTTGATCCCTTCAGAGGCTCAGTAAGATGGTCTTGACTGTAACCCAGGTGAGTGGAACTCTAAATTATCGAGTGAACAATTTGTTGCCGAAGAAAAGTGAAATAGGCAACACCCATTACCAACAAGCTGTGGTCCTTGGTGGATGAGAGGTTTTAAATGGATGTCACTGCATATTTACTAACTATTCATAGAACATAATTCAACACCTTTCAATTTTGGTGGAAAGAGTCAAGAGTAGAAAATTCTTGCAGTTTCCATTTGATCTGCTCTTTATTTGATCTTAAAGCACTTCTGAAGAGCTGAGCTTTATTAGGTTATACTCACAGAATAACCTTCTTGACTGGTAATCGGTCGAACAAGTGTTCTCAGAAATTTCTTCTCTGGCTAGCGACTTCATACAGAGGTCAGAAAATTCATAAATAATGGGAGCACACGTGAACACAGAAAGTGTGTGAACACATAAAAAAATATTTTCACATTGCAGTTACAAGTGGCTGAATAATGTTTCATTCCTCAGAGATCATAAATTAAGTTGCTCAGTGGTACTCACTGTCTTATTTAGTATAGTTTGGTGTATTAGTTTATTTGAAAAGGACAGTGCATATTAATAACATTTCTGAAAATATGGCAGAGATAGACAGAGAGGCTGATTTTCATCTGTAGTCTTGGGCAGGCAAATAGTTAAAAGCACAAACACAAACAAGTGCTAAGAATAAAAGCTTTGAAAATACAGTCAAACTATAAAAGCAGTGAAAAAATGCAGTGCATGCATTACATAGAAACAGGAAAGACAGCACTTATTATAGGATACCAACAGATAGCATGACAATACAATGTAAGGCCTGGTATGACTATACTGTGCAAAACCAGTGATAAACAGAAACAGCACTTACTCTAATATAAGGCTAGGTAGTCTGCATAGTTTTGACAGACTTCTGTGTAGCCCAACAGCCTCTGTATTTTTATTTTTGACAGATATGAATTCATTCATAATTCATTTTAATTTTACTGAGCATTTTTTGTAGAGGTCCTATTTCCATATCCGGGGACATGCTGTACAGTCCCAACCTCCCAACTGGGAAAGCATGAGCCAGTAAGATGAGAGACAGCTGATATATTATAGTGCGTTTTCTACACTTTGATGGTATTTCATTATGCATCTACATTTAAGATTATTTCTGCTTTATTGAACAGTGATAGTGTACAGTACATAGACAGGAAAGATTGGGAGGGGGGACATGCAGCAAAGGGAGCAGGTCGGAATCGAGCCCACATCGCCGTGGTGATAATACATGGTACACGCTCTACATGGTGAGCCCCCACATCTACATTTCTTGTAAATTTCTCACTCATTCATTGAAAGGCAGACTTCACAAGAACATAGTTGCTTTTCTACATTGGTTGTGAAAAATACAATGTAATACTGAATTCTGATCACAGCTCAAGTACTCCCAAAACAGATAGAAAAAGTGCGCTGAATCGTCCAGTGAAAGTTTATTGTCCAGTGAATTGAAATTTTTTTTTTGTTCGTTTTTTTTCCAGTTTCAGTGCTGTAAATATTGCTCCATGAATTGTGCAGAATTGTGGCATTGGTGTTTAGAGACCTGTCCAGACTACAAAGAATGCTTACTTGCACTGATAGCAGTATGTTATGATTCAGAGATTGTACAACTGGAACAACAGTTTTTATGTGTCTAGAATTTTTTAATGTCCCGTGTCTTCCTTGCTGCCATATGTAGCCATGATAGTGCAGATAACTGAAGGAGCTCTCCTTACTGATGCTTTGTCACAGGGAGAGAATTAACAATTAGAAATAACATTTCGGTAATGCTTAAAATGTGTCTGCTAGTAAATTAGATTCCTGACTGAATGAAATGAAGAAATGTATTGCCTTGGAGCTGTAATGCTGTATTATACGGTCTGGGTGATGCCTAGTTTCAGAGGATTACAAACTCACAGTAATTACATTGTGCTACAAGCACACAATGGCATGAATAAATACCCCACCACAAAATAGATAAAAATGAGAATTAGCCTTTACAGGAGGTGTACATTTCTAATTAAATGGTGCAGGTGTAAATATGCTGCACATCTGTTTACACAAATTACAAATGTTCACTCAGTAGAAAACCAGATGATGCTGTGTATTCAGCACAGTATTTTTCACCAGTGATTATTCTGGAGTGAAGAGCTGAGTTTATTGTCCTATTACCGGCAAGACTGCATCCAATAATTTTCAGGGACAATGTGTGTACAGATATGCAAATGAGGATTTACATATTCCCAATTGTACATATTTAACAAATCATCTAGCCCTCCAGGCAGTGACAACTACAGCCTGTAATTTTTAAAGATTTGATGGCAGAGTGTGACAAACAAAATGATACTTGGCATTAATTATAAGCATAGACAAGGAGTAGGTATAAATTAACTGTGCTCAGCTGTTGTTTTTCGTGCAAATTGTTTTAAAACAGCTTCTACAAGTTGCTTTTTGGACACTGTGTAATTCATTCTGAGCAACACTGGCAACTGAAAAACTCTGGCAACGCAAAAACCGGAAATCTGTGGCACATATCTGATCTTGCCATGTTGATTAAGCATTATGTACCAATGTTGTTTAGAAAGCATTGAGACGTCCACATTTATGCAACATGGAGTTAAGAACCATTTATATCTTGCCATTGAAAACATGTAGGCTGCAAGTGGATTATCTATCCAACTATATTCAAAACTAGTTAGCAGTGTTGCCAACAGTGCTGTTATGTGAATGCAGACATAAAAATACAACCACTTTGAAATTTGGGATTACGGGGTTCAGTGAGTTGGCTTTCTCTAAGGTTATAGTGTTGACATGAGATCTTTGTACTTTGAATTAGAGAAAATTAGGCTTATTAACAGGTTTTTAACAGATTATTCGGTTGCATGTAAATATAGGCACTCTTTTCTTCAAAGCATTAATAAAAGTCCATACATAACCAACAGGCTCTGGTTAGATTACCTTCTGACTTCAGTCGGGCAGACAAGCCACCATATTCCAAGGCTTGTGGTTTTGGAGGATTGTGCACTGAAAACCATGAGACAGCTGGCGTTTAGAAAGGTTTTCTAATATCTCTGAGCAGCTGGGAGAGGCAGGGGACTGCTTCTTCTCTTCAATGGCCACTAGATGACAGAGCCACTTTGTGGGCCATAAGCGGTCTAATTAGTCCTTGTCCTCCTCTCCATTGTGAAGATATACTACTGAAAGATGAATCCTGAAGACCCTTAATATGTAACACGATCCCTGTTTGGTGAACAGGTGAATCTTAATCAGCCACAGGCAAAATATAAAGATTGATGTCATTTTGTGGTTGGTCTGTGTGTGTATATTGGTCTATGAGCTCAGTGCTTCAAGGATTGAGAAGCAAAGTACAGCCAGTAGATGGCATTACTGAATCACTGCTAACAGCCATGAAATCTTGCACAAATGTTCACTTCATGTCATATTGACATCTCTGTTTGGGCTTTCTGAAGTTTGTCCTTGTACTCTGAGCGTCCTTTACTATCACGTCAAGTTTATGTTGTGTTGTGTGTGTTGTAGAATTAGAATAGAAAATAACACACATTTAATGAACACAAATATGTAGTTAAATGTCAAGTGAAAAAAATCAATTAACAGACAGGCAAAAGTAAGCCTGTCTCAACTGGTGGATGAAATAAAACTGCAACAAAAGAAAATCCAAATTAAAAAACAACACCAAAAAAGAATATGCCATTCCTGCAAGCCATCATTACCTTGATAGTAGTTGATTTTTAAAACTGTTCTCATCTCTGTGTTTCCATAGATGAGATACTTTGTCCACTTAAAGTCCAACAATGTGGGTTGCCTCAGAAACCTGAATAGTATCATTTTCTCTGAAAAGCTGCAACATTTTGCCCTGAACTAACCTCTCAGAAAAAAGTCGTCTCTAGATGCTCTTCTGGTGAAGCAATGCAGTATAATAGGGCAAATAAATAAATAAACAGTGACCATTCATGATATTTTGTTTCTAGTAGAATGATTTATTAGGCCTTCAAGTTGATTATGGTACCTTTTAGATACACTGAAATGCCACATGCCACAAAAACAGGTCTAAGATCTCCACACTTTTTGAGGCTGTGGCATCCTCTTCTAACTTTAACTAATTTATTTTATTTTCTAACTCCAAAAACAGTGGGCAAAAGAAAATATAGTGACATAAGACTGCACTCATTGTATGTATTTCTTTGCAACTTGGAAAAAAAAAAGTTTCACAGTTTACTTCATTCCAGACTGGAAAACAGACTGGCCTGGCCCAGAGCTGGCACAGTGGGCCTGTGCCACAGTCCCCTCAGCATTTGGCGACGCTATCTCGCCCAGCCCTCCCCGTCCTGATCAGAGGCAAACTTGCCGACGCCACAGTGTCGCATTCTGGGGATAGCTGCACATAGGGACGCTGTGATGTGCCACCTGGCCCTTGGCCCCGCTGGTCAGGAACTCTCCCTGACCTCTCCATTAAAACTCGTTTGCCATTGAGAGCCACGTCAGAGAGAGTCTCTGAGGACCACTTGCGTGCATTCTCCTCGTGATGAGGACAGACCAGAGGGAGATTGCCGACACCTATTGGGGAAGCTTCGCCTGCCTCCTCCTCTCAATAAGCTTGTGAAGCCGCCTGGCCCCAAGAACTACATAGTTGCAGATCAAAGATTGTCCATTTGGTCCAGAGCCAACGGACCACTCTGTCTCTCAGCCTTGTTATGAACAATAATAAGCTCTAGTATCCGATTAATGTGTTCAAAGCAAGAAAGATTTTGCCATTGTGCAAGACAATTTTTAATTTAATAACCATACAAAAACTGAGCAAGAATTATTGATTTTGCACTAAAGAGAGCTGTTACATCTCATCAAAAATGAGTCTGTAGTTAGTATGATCCACCACAAAATACTTAATGAAGAACTGATAAATGTGTTTGTATTCAATGAATTTCTGATGCATCTGTTTGCAAATGTAGAAACCAAAAATCATTATGTGTTGCATAATAATTTGTCCCAAATTGTAGTTGTCCATGCCATGTTATTATATTATTCCATATCCCACACTGTATTTCAACATACTGAAAGGACTCACATAACCCCATATTTACATGCTTTAGATGACAAACTATTCTTAGGCCAAAGTGGCCTGCATCCAAGATAAACTTATCCTTTATCTCTATACTCACACTTCCCATTGGATTCTCAGTATTGTGGTAAATCCAACGTGCAAAACAGGTGTTTGGGTTGTTTTCCACCGTCCGTCACCTCATAGCCTAGACACAGCATTTACACCCGGAATAACATGTGCTATTAGACCTCACATGTAGTCTACACCGTGTTTGTCTGAGTAGTCCTCAGCAAAATGATAATATTTGTCCAAAGAGCTGCAAGTAGATGCTTGCAGACCCCTGACACTTGGTCCGACTGGCTGGAAAGACACTGTCTCCACCTGTTACAGGTCAGGGGCTAATGCTATAAGGTCAGAGGTTGTTTCCACAAGGCTGTTTTGTAACTCTTGCTTTCCCTGGCTAGAACAGTTCCCACCCTAAGTGTTGAATGTTTGAATCAACAGGCAAGACCTATGAATGAGGTACATAGAAATGGGGAGCAAGTGAGTGTAAAATCATATTATGCCACTGTATTCATTATAATCATGCACTGCAGTCAAATTAATGAAACAAGTAATATTTGCTACTATATAAAAATTAGTTATGATTAATAATTGCAATAATAATAATAACGATAATAATAACGATAATAATAATAATAATAATAATAATAATAATAATAATAATAATAATAATAATAATAATAATGTCTGAGGATTATGTTTACCAGTGTAGAAATAACAACAAATGAAATTGTCTGCCTAGATATGATTTTGGAAAAGTTAAATGCCCTCACAGTTGACACCTCCCATTTTAACATCCAATCCCCTGAGCTTAGCTAGAGCAACGGTCCTGGGCAGGACAATGTGAATTGGCAGCATAACAGATTAAATGGGCCACATTAAAGCTCTCTAAAAGCAAAAACAACTGTCGTGTGGACACTGGACTCCCAAAGTGCCGGGCTATGCTCAACAGGCCATTGTAATGACCAGATAACTAGGCCATCATATAACATGTCTCCAAATACCATGGACTTGTAAGGCTCTTTTTAATGGTACCAGGGACGTATGCCACTTTTAGCCGCATTTAACTCTGGGGTTGTACACCTCAGAGGATTTAGAGGTATGGCCAGAGGACTAATTAGCTTGAAAAACAATAGCTCCCTGATCACCATTCCATTGTGCTCCCCTACATTGTAGAGGGGATCTGGTTACAAACTTGTGATAAACAAGGAGCTAAATTAGATGTGCAGTTGTTGCCATTGTCCCCGATTTCTGATACCCAAGCCCCCTGCATCCCTTGTACGCAGTATATACGAGCCAATGCGGGCAGCTTGAAAGAGTCACTAGTCCCTGATGGAGTATAAATGTATGGTAACTGACAGAGAGGGAGAGCTGATACAGTTGGTTTGCTCTCTGCGGTCACCTTCTTCTGGCAAGGCCTAAGGTAATTAAGACCCTGAGTGCAGTCCAAGTAGTGGGCGGGTTAAGACGGAATATTAATGTTGCTTTGATGGATGGAGTCAGAAGTGATTTCTTGCAGCAGAGCGTGGGTTGAGAGCCAGCTGGTCTCGGGTCAGAGAACTGGATGGTGGGCAGACGCTTACAGGCCCTCTTAGCCTCCGCTGATGGAACACAATTGATTAATGCCCCCCAATTAGGGAAACATTAAAAGCCACGTTTTCCAAAGCACAATTCAGGGTCACATAATGCATGTGGGGCATTTTGTGTATTCCCAGGCCAATAGAGGACAGGGGCAGCTCAGTTTCCATGGAATCTACACTTGGCAAATTTCCACCACATTAACTGCCTGGCATATGGAGTGTTGATTCTTAATGGTTCAGCTTTGGAAAGAGCATTTATTGTGGGCATTTGCAGATATAAAAACATACATGAGAACAACACAGGTACTAATGGTGTGTTTTTTTATGGCTGAGGGGAATGTTTTCTTTTCGTAATAGCATAATTTATCTTTGAACACTTGATCTCAACTGATCCTAAACAGACTTGCAGAAATTAAAGGACAGCTGTTAGTCTTGTCATGTGCGGCTCATGAATTTTATCCATAGTTCTGTGCTCAGCAAAAGTAAACTTTTTTTTTCTTTCTCGAATAAAGTTTTGTCGTGTGGCTTTAAGTATGCCTCTCAGTTTGAGAAATAGCACCTTGTGATGATTTTGGCAGTGCAACAAAACCAAAGCAATAGAAAGCAATAGAAACATTAGCATAGCATGTCTCTTCCTCTTTTCTTTTTTAATATGGAAATATTCATAAAATCACGGGCACGTCAGGTTTGGACTTGAATCAGTTTGACATTTTATTGCCCCCAAAATATTTTAAAATACAAACAGCGGTATTAGTCATCAGTTGTCTACTTTACATGCCATTTGGCTGTATTGGTATTACACAACGCACTGGATGTTGGCACATTCTGTCCCTGTTTGTGAACGAGCGGCTTTGTTTGAAGTGCAGCTAAAAGGATCCCTTTGCCACTAGCTTCATTTGAACCTGGTGCATCTTTGCATTTTGCAGGATTGCACCTTATATGACCTTTTTAATAAAGCATGAGTCTTTTTTTGAGACAAGGACTTCTCAAGCACCCATTTTTTGTTCCTGATTTACCACCCGGCATGCAGCCTACATTACGGATTCCCGTACGTGATCCACGGCCTCCCAGAGGACATGGAAGGAGCCAGGGAATGTGTCCTTGTTACTCACCAAGCAAAGTCTGTTATGGTCTTGTAACAAGAAGCCCTGAGCTGAGACATCTACTGGCCTGCCTGTCAAAAATCCCCAGACTTTCTCCAGGGAAAACGCGGAAAGAGAAAAAGGGCAGACTGAAAACTGGAGGACAGTGTTAAAATGTGTTAACACTGATATGCACGCCTCCGGAGGTCAGGGCACAGTCACTGTTTGTCTGGCCAGACACTTGAAATCAGCCCACCCTAGAAGTCAAATGTAAGCACTTTCATGCCTCCTAAAATATCATTTATTGCATTTACCAATAAGCATTCAGCGTATCATAATTCATTTTCCAGTTATAGTGAAACCACAGTCCTCATCTGAGTCCATCAACAGCAAATGTAAAATAATAATAATATTAATAATAATAATAATAATAATAATAATAAAATATATGAAAAGCATCACACTTTATTTGCCAAAG
>OMKZ01007522.1:2046-22601 GCA_900302535.1 Neoniphon sammara | reverse complement strand
CAATACCGTGTCGCCACAGCGTGTACACCTTTAGAGCTAACAATTTCAATTACTGAAAACTTATTTTGCAACCATGCTGACAGCTTCTCTACATTGGCCAACTTCAGTGATGTTGAGCCAAAGAAGTAGCAATTTCTCTCTTAAGAAAACCCTTTTTAACAGAGATAATTAAAATAAACGAATAAATAAATAATGAATCAAAAATAGCTCCGTGGGTCTGTTGCTTAAATTCCTATGAGGAACTCTTTCATTTTGCTCCATGCTGCCTGATGTCTTTAAATCACCTCAGAAACAGGTTCAAATTCAGTCTCTAAATTACATGGGATTCTGAGTTGAAAGTAATGGAGAAATAAAGTAAATCTGGGTTTACTGATCTATAAAACTGAGGTTAAAATTAGGATTTAAATTTAACCTTAGTTATGTTAAGACTAGGTTTAAAGTTTGATGCGGTAGTATTAATAGATAAATTCCATCTTGAGGCTTAATCCTTGTTGGTGCAACCCAACTTAACAAGGATGTAAATTGAGCCTCCCTTAATAAACTCAGGTTGACTTCTGTTATTGCTAATGACAGCTATTGAGATGTGGAAACTGCTGAGATGAGCCTGGAAGTTTTGATGCTGTCGGGAAGCTGACAATGGGCATTTCAAGGGTGTTCATGCTCACTTACGGTGATTGACATCAGTGAAAATGCTAATGCTGCAGGACGCAGTGTACTTGTGGGCGAGAGAGAGCGAGAGAGAGGGTCAGAGAGAGAGGTAGAGAGGATGTGCCGGCTTGTGTGTGTGTGTTCAAATGTGTTCCCGTGCGCAATCAGCCCGGCAAGAAAGAAAGTCCCCTGCCAGAAAGTCGTTCAGGGTGAGACTTCTCATGCAAAAATGTCAACATCACTGAAAATGAAGTTGAGGTAAGTGCGTTAATGGACTCGTTTGGGAACTGCCACTGTGTCAAAAGCAACTTGTTAGACTGAGATCAAGAGAGAGAGGGCTGATTAATTATTTGCATATATTACATTGGTGTAGGAGCTAAGCCCAGAACAGTGTCTCTTGACATAGGGTGGGTCCGCCGAGGTTCAACCGGCCTTCACATTCATAATCTAAGGATCATCCTCCATCGGCGCTGCCTTGTTTTCATTGAGTGTCTCGGAAATAGGAGCGAAATGGGTAATTATTGTGCGCGGCTTAATTCGTCTAATTAATTCAAAGGACATTTTTGTCACATTTTGGCTCACCTCGCGCTCGTCTGCGAGGTGGCTCGAGGTTAAGACTCGGCGGTAATCTTGCATTCCGTTAGAAAACTTTCAACAATTTACTTTGCTCCAATTATGCCTCTTGAAGGAAATTTCCAGTGACGCTTCGACACATCGCAGGCACAGTCAGAATGTGATTTTTTTTTTTTCTCCCCCCTTCCTTTTGTTCTGTCTCATTTAATGCGAGGCTCCCCTGAGAAAAGAAATGATGTGTTTCCTCTTTGAGAGCAGGTGAGACTGAGTGTCAATTAAACTTTCCCTCTTCTTCAAAGGGTGGGAGGTACAAGGGGCAAAATAATTCATTAAGTTTTCCCACTGTGAAGAATGTCAGCCCGCAAAACGACTCGGGACATGTTTCCTGCGGAGAACCTCGGGACGGGGTCATTTTCCGTCTTTCTTTCTAGTCGGTTATTTTGATTTCACAACTGTACACGAGAAAATAATTCCGGCGAGGCAGCGAGAACTGTAATTAAATTGCACTCTGCATCCGCACCGCTCGGGAGGGATAGTTTAATTTCGCTAAAGGGGGTTTTCTTTCCAAACGGCTCTCATCCCGAACCCCCTTGAGTGGTTTCTCTTCCATCCCGCTGTGCTGATGACCACCGCGTGTGTATCTTTTTTATTTACGCTGCAACACTGAATACACAGCCCCGCTTTCATGTGAATTATCCCAATTCACTCCGCGTGAGATTTCTATGGGAAATCTATACCTTCTGTATGCTTATGTATTTTGTCTTTTGCCTTCTTCCCTCGGCAGAGTCATTTTAATTCCAGCCAGAGCCCTCGCAGCCGTTTATTTGAATGAGGACCGCAAAAGGCAGCGACAGCCAATGACACTTCAATGATAGGCCTCTGATAGCTGTCATATCTGCAGCGCACTCACAACCAGGTGTGGTGATTGATTCATAGTTGGCGCTAAACAAATTACTCCACCCCGTCGATACGGGAGAGAAGGCGAACGGGGGCGTCGGCAGACACAGGAAAAGTCTATATTTCCACGATTCAGCCTGTGACCCTTCCCCAAGTCGCGGAAAAGAGTTCGGCGCGCCGATTCCGTGGCGGTGCCGTCCTCAGCCAGGGTCTCTGCTGAATATTCCCTATCTGATGTAATTGCAGTCTGTGTCTCTATTCCGGCAGTACATTTGTCAGGATCTGCATTAGTTGGCACCGTAACAATGGCATAAGTGGCCTCAAGTGCCTTTTATATTTCAGTGCCCTTGAGTCTAAATTGAATTATCCATGAAAATTGCATTGTCTCCAGAGAACAGCGGGTGACAACCCAGTGGGCCTGACAGAGGAAATGTGTACCGGACATAGGTTGAATACGCTGTCTGCTAATGCACATGTGGGTGGTTCTCACTTAGCTATGACCAAAACTTAATCCTGACCAAAGTTACTGAACCACTGGTGTTAGCATTTTAGCATTTTTTAGCATGTTTTATGCTTGTAAGACGTGTCTGTCGACAGCATCCGACGACCAAAATGATGCCAGAGAGAAAGAAGAAAGTGTCGTCTGACAGTGTCTTGGACCTGTCGAGTATTTGTAAGGTCACAGACACTGTCGCTGGTTGTCTTGTATTTTCATTGGCTGGATGGGCCGGGAGTTCTGTCGTTGTCATGGGGATGGAAACAGCGATCCGACTGATTTTCTGATCGAAGGTGATATTAGTAGCTTTGGTAAGAAGATTTTCTGGCTATAAAACAATAAATATATAGGGTAATAAATAAATAATGGATGGGTCTGAGGAGAGACTGGTGAACAGGTGAGGAAATGTCCTCACCTGTATGACTCATCACAGAGGGACTTGAAGGGACTTGTCTGATCCATCAATATCTTTCTGTTCTGCCTCCTCCTCCGCTGTAAAAGCAAAATTAAAATCTCCTGCTCCTCTGCGACACCGAACGTATCGTACTAGCCGGCAGCCATCTTTCCTGAACAGAGTAGCGTCCAGTTTGTTACCATGGAGACGACAGCCTGCCCCACAGAGGGTGTCGACACTTCCTTTCAGCATCAATGTATGTGTCTGACACTTTTCTGACACCTGTCGACACATGTCTTACAAGCATAAAACAGCCTTAGTATATGAACATATGTGGCTCTATAGCAGAGTAATGTCATATATGAACTAAACATATACACACCCTCTGGATATGGTGATAGCCCATATATTTTAAGCATACCATACTGAACATGCTGTATGCTGTTTTTTTCTGCTATTTTTACTGTTTTTGTTTCTGATAATTTTACTGTATTTTTACTATATTTTCTGTAGTTTTATTCTGCAAGGTACTATGCATTGCTGATGCACTTAAGATATATATGTAAGATATATATGACCATAGATGACAATGTATCAAATATGTTTCATATATGGGTATTTAATATGGACATATAGGACATATGTACATAAATAACACTTCTGTTGGATTTCTAGGCGTTTTAAGTTCTATTTCTTGCTGTCATTTAGGGCTGCCAGCATGCAGCATTGCCTTAAACAGCTGATTTGAACCTGAGCAGAGATAAACTTGAGCTGCGGGTGTTCACCTGTGGCTAGCTGGCGACACGTCTGCAGCGATATGAAAGCAGGCCTCTCCTCTCCGAGAATCTGCTGGCATTATACGTCATGAAGTTGCAGGGCTTATACTGATGATATTTTGCATGTCAAATGTATTCTCAGCCATGAGAGCATTTGGCATTCATGGCATTCCAGGTGCTCGGCGGTGTAGTGAGCCGACGCTGCGGGTGCCGTACTGTGCATGCGTCTGAATGCTGCCGCTAATGCATTTATCTTGTCCGGTATATACGATGCACAGTGTGTTATACGGAGGAATCGTTTTCTAGTCCACTGCACCCACTTCTGCGTTGTATGTTATGCGGTGATATCACAAGTATACACATGTGAGGCCTGGGTATGATACTGGGGGCGCGCAGTGTGTGTTTGTGCGTGGGGGGAGGAGTGTCGACGCAGGGGGGGCAATTCTGAGGCAAAATATAGTTCAACCACACACATATGCATGAAACAACAACAGAATGCACACCATGCATAGTCTGACGTAGGTGCTGTCATGACGGAATGTGTGCCGAACATGAAAAGCAAGACTCGAATGCATCGTGGCCCAGCGTTTCCAGTGACTTGCACCTCTCCACTCCATTTACCATCTTCCTTCACCATGGTGTGCTATCCCAGGTGAAAAAAACAGTCTATTTAATACACTTGATTTAAGTATGCTACGTGTACTTGTACAAGCACTAAAGGTAAATATACTCAAAGTGCATTATTTTAGATATACTTCTATTTTTATACTTAATATATTTAAGTTGCAATTAAACAGTATTTAATATGTAGGTTACTTAAGATGTGCTGAGTGCACTTTACTGTACTCTTTTGGGACTCCTTAAATTGCAATATACTTAACTATACAATACTAAATCATTCTTCATTTACTTAAAATCAGCTTTGATTATGTCAAATTATATTTTTTATTGTCTTGCAGTGTGGAGAAAAAAACAAATTTGAAATACACTGGGAGCTTTTACAGTCCCACTTCAAAATACTGTATTTAAGTGTACTTATCTATAGCATAGTCTTCTGTAAAATGATTAAAGTGTGATTAAATGTATTAAAGTATACTTTGAGACAGTTAAAACACTAAATAAATACACCTTTTTTGTATTTAAATTTAGTATATAAGGTATTAGTGTGCTTTAAATGCACTTATGACTGTTATTTTTATATCTTAAGCACAGTTACGTGTATTTCATTTTTACTAGGGATTACAAAATAATTCAAATGTGGCATTTCTGCATCTTGGCACGACCCAGTTCTGAGCAAAGGCCAAGGACTCTCAGTGATCAGGTATCACTGAAGAAGTCCCAATTACACAAAGAGAGGCAAATCAAAGAAGATACTCATAATGTGAAGAGTGCTGGTCAGGTAGCAGAAGGTGTCCATCTCTATACAAAAGCCTCACTTAGCATTATAATGGTGATTATACGCGCTATGGTGTGATTTCCATGTGATGAGGAAAATTACCCAGGGCTGCTCCCTTGCTGGGCTTACTTTTTTTCTTGAATAGAAGCATTCATATACCTAGAGTAGTCATTCAGCAGCCTAGAAGTGTCAATTTGTCAGTCTGAAATCATCAGAAATGTTTCACTATAGAATTCTGAGATATCTAGGATAAGCGAATCTATGTAAATTTAATGCATGGAAATTGTACATACATATTAATTAGCACTGTCTCTTTTGGAAGCGCTTGATTCATTAAAATCACAGTGTCCCATTAAAAAACAGACTTTTGTCTTTTTCTTGTGTCACTGCTGCATGCTGGGAATCTTCACTCTTAGAGTATAATACTAAAAAATTGTACAGAGCGAATGGGTGCAGAAAGCAAACGGAAAGGTCACTGCAAATTGCTGGAAAATATCACTTCCAGGTTTTTAATGCATTCCAATTTGCAGCTAATGGCTTTTGGTCATTCCTTGAATGTCATTTTTATTTTTATTTTTTTATTTTTTTTCCATATGAAAACAAAAACACAATGTTGCATGTTGGGGTTCGTATTTTTTAAACCTCACTTTTTGTTGGGGATTTCTGCGTTTCAGTGATGAGTGTAAGCCCGCCACTTTAGCAGTGATAGCCTTCTTTGAAGTCTGCTTCTTCAGCGCTTGGGTGAAAAATAGATACACTTCCCAAGCAGGCAACTTGATTATGCCAGTCACAAATGCAATTTTGCCTTCATGTTTATTTACTCTCAGGTTGGTCAACATTTTGATTAAGTTTCCTGAGCAATGAGCACATCTGAGGGTACGTTTAATATTGTTGCAGCCAGCATGGTCCCTACTTCAAACCAGCCAATTCTTTTTATGTTGTTGGACAAGCAATAACAGTTTATAATAGCGTACTTAAGAGTCCTGTTCTTTCAACAAGTACCTCCGTGATGACCCTACAATTACAATTCGCCTTGCTTATGAGCACCTTCCAAATGCCAACTTAGTCCGAGCCCTTTGCTGATTAAAAAAGTGGATTTGTTTACCCAGACAAGCGAAATGTAATTTCCCCTCAGATGATAACGTGCGATCCATTACTGATGTAGATTTCCAACAAGTCATTTTCATTAAAGTCGCAATCTATGATCTCAAAAGTTGTTTCAGGGGAAAACTATCTTTTATCAAATGAGGCTAAAATCAGACTGACTGAAAATTGACCAATTTAACCTTGGAAAACATAATATAAATGTATCTGCATAAATTAAATGTCCTGTGTGGCAGCATATGCGTTGTATTCTGCTTTAATATGGCAACACCACCGTTTCATTACGGCATGTACAGTACATCAAAACACTGCAAATACCATCTGTGTCAAAGTACTGTACGCTGTGTGTATTTAGCTCTGCTGGGCAAGTACAGTCTACTTGTTTATGAGTAAACTTTTTCTGGGTCAAATATTATTTAATGATGGATTAGCTCTGGAGTCGAAAAAGGGACAGGATCTAAGATTTATGTGACAAAAGCACGTGTCTCCACTAACCACGCTGCAGTGTGACTGGGACCTAAAAGGGTTCAAGAACACACAACAGTGACCCATTTTGGGGCTAAAACCACAGTTGAAAGCAACACTGTGCGACCTCCTGTTGAGCAGCAGCCATGACCTGGCTGTGACGCTGACCTGCATTTCCACCCCAGATCGACAAGAAGCAGCTTGTGATCGGTACGGGAGTCAAGTTGCAAAACTTGAAACTTGCTAGGGAAAGGTAATCTATCTGTGCCAGTTCCTTTGCGTCGTAATTATTTCAGCTGAACGCACAGTGATTTGAAAAGTATGTAGATCCTGTGGTGCATTCACCTGCTCACTGGAAGCTTGGACATCCGCCAGAACAGTAAGTGCATACTTTGTTGACTCTCAATTGTAATTCTGATTATTCCCTATTTTTTTGTGAGTTATCATTCATACCTGAATTTGTAATTGTAATTCAATTAGGCAATGCAATTACTTAGGCTGTTTGTTTTTATTTTTTAATTATAAAATTGTATTAATCATAATGGAAAACACTGATTCTGCAGTGAAAAGATACCGAATGAATAATAAACAAAATATGTGTAAATAAATATTGATGTGTAGGTAAAGTATTAGTTATTGATGTTATTGTAGTATATATGGTATAGTTTATTTGATGTACTAATATTACTGTTTACTAACTTGTAGTGGTGTGGCAATATTTTCTAGATGTGAACTGTTGTGTTTAATTATTTGAACAACCTATGAGCAAGATTTATTACTGTTTTACATTGGCTCTATTCTGACTCACATACACTGTGAAGTAAGTTTTAAATTTATTCAATAGGTCATGCTTTCTTTTTTATTTTAAGTACCCCATGTGCCTCATTTTCTCCTTGAGCTCTTGCCCCTTTAAAAGTCTCTGCACGGGCCTGCTGTGACATGCTGTTAAAGCAAATGTCTTGCTATGTAAAATAACTAAGTTATGCACTGGAATCAAGCATGTCCATCCATCCAGGTTGGGTTAGCGGGTTTCACTGAAGTCCAACTTCATCGCCTTTGATTAACAGCGGGCACTAAGTGAAATCACCTTAAACGCACCATGTACAGCTAACAGCTTTTTTATTTAATTCCTCCACGGGGGTGGGCTCCATGGGCACCTTAATGCAATCAGCCCTGTGCTTCTGCTGCACAGTGGAACCTTTGCCACAAGATAATCCCTCTTGTGTGTGATTCTCCAACTGTCACTATAGTGATGGCAATTACAGGCCCGGGGGTGCCAGGCAGGCGGCCTTTGAGTTTTAAATCAGGCAGGCGGTCTATAGGGGCCATTTAACTTAGCATACCTGACTTTTTTTGTGAGAACCACTTTGAAAAAAAAATGATCAAAAATATGGTGTGTGTATAAACACGTGCCACCGCTGGCCTTGGACTGAATCCGAACAGAGCTTCCTCTCCTGTCCTCCATGCTCCTTTTCTCTACTTTCCTACTGTATTGCATATGAAATAAAATACCAATGGGGACTGAACTGCTAACTCTGCTTCTTGGGAAATAAATGCGCACACACACAAACCTATACACATGAAGCAGTTATTGCCAGGTTGAACTGATTTACTAAGCAGCCAGGCAAACAAAATAGAGTTCTCGAAAAGAAAAAAACAAAACAAAAAACTTTTCAATCTGCTCTGAAAGCCTTCATACGTGATGTCTGGACAGGATGAATTTTATTCAAGTAGTGACGGCATAAGATAAAGGTCATTTTTGATTTTCCATGGCATAATTCAGGAATTTTAGTCATTTTCAGTGCATTATTTGTGACAATGTGGGAGGAATCGTTGCAGGGCAAATGGTCTTCTTCTCAGTGCAAACTCCCACGTTTCCTATCAGTTCTTTTACCCACCAGGTCGACAGTCTGCATTTGATACAAAACACCAAGGCTTTGTGTGAACACTTTTGTCTTTCAGTAATAATTCCTATTCCTTCTCTCCCTGTGAATCTCTTATCTCTCTTCATTGTCACACATTTTGTACCTTTGTTTAAGAAGTGCCATACAAAAAAAGATTATTAACCCCTTGACCTTTGATTTTCTCTCAAAATTCCCCGTAATTAGCTTCAAAGTTCGATTATTTTTTTCCATATAGTACATCAATGTCACAGCCATATTCTGAATCTGCTGGTTGCAGCTTCACTGAAGCTACACCAGACTTATATTGAGTGAAATATTCAAACCCAAGATTACATTACTTCAAATAGAAAATATCTACATGTCTTGTGCATCATTTTATACACATTTCGCTGGAATTCAGCGGGGCATATTTGGTATCTTTGGAAACCCTGAGATCTCCGTAACAATTTAAAATAAAGTTCTGTGGGTTTGAGGCTCGACTGCACGGCGTGTATTTGCAATGACGTATCATTGCCATCACCGACAAGGCAACCTCTGTGAGTTGTGTCTTTTTGTTCTGTGCTGTAGGCAGGAAATTTGGGAGACTTAGTTCAGAAAATGGAACACCTACTCAGTAATTTGGGGGAATAAGATTTTAATAGGTTTTTTCCCCTGTGGATCGTTGACTGAAATCAGTGATGTGCAAGGTGAAGAATTACCCAGATCGTCCCCTATTACAAACCCTGTCCTGACTGTGCCTCAGCTACCATTTGACCATCAATGTGGGCACACATGAAAACTAACAGCCTACACTTTATACGTACAGAATGATACCTCCAGATTCGATTGATCTCCTGAAATGAGGCATAGGGCAATTCACCTAGTTCCCTGTATTGAGTGCAGCTTGTCTTCCCGACCTTACCCTCAAATTAAAGGCTGCATTTTGAACAGTTATTCACTGAAGGACTGCTGGATGACATCAAAGTAAATAATTTTTTTTTCTACTTCAGCAATTCTATATTCTGTTTAACATTTTCCACAGTATGTCAGCCTTGAATGAACCTAACTAAGCTTCTACTGTACGTCCGCCTTAAATGAACTGCAAACTTCCAAACTTTCTTCCCATGTTGTTCACTTTGTCCTGCTGCCTAATGAAAGAAAATGAGCACAAGCTACATAAAAAAATATTTATCCCTTTTTTTTTTATTTTTAAAGCATACTATCCTTCAAACACTGGATGCTCTTGGAGAGAGGCTTACTTTGTTGCCGCTGTCTATTTTTGGAGAAACCTTTCAAAATAATTGGGCAACATCCCACACACCATACAGCAAACCTAAAGGTCAGGTAAACTCACAGGAAATATGTAGCGACCAGAGTCTTTTCATCTTTTTCCATTAGCAAGTCCAGTCTGATGTTCAAACCGCATTAAAATTTCATCTCAGCTAAATCAGATCTTACTTTTGATTGCCTTGACCACAATGTGCAGTACAGTCGGTGATAGTCCTCAACTTAGAAGTCATAAGTTTAATATCTATAGCATAAGTTTAACATCCACAAATATGCATTGTTACACTCCTTTCAGTCTTTGTCCCAAGAGGGTAAGAGTGTCTGCTCTACACTTTGCCACACAAGGAACTTGCAGACAAGATTCAACATAATGACTGCAGGGCTGTTCTCAGATATATACGGTCTCATACTTGTCTTCGATTGTAACCTCCTCTGACCTGGTATTGACTGGTTTCGGTCGCTGTTGGGCATTTGTTGTACAAAACACAACAAGAAAGGATTAAGGGGCGGCGCTGTCACTTAGCACTTTACAGCAGGAAGGTCCTGAGTCTGGTCGCCCACCCTTTCTGTGCGGAGCTGCCTTGCTCTTCCCACATCCACATGGGGGTCCTCCCACGTTCTAAAGCCAGTCAGGGGGGCCAGTCAAGAATATTGAATGTCCCGAACTAAGTTTGTCTGTCTGTAACACCCAGAGATCTCTTTTCACAGCAGGATATGAACTACCAGGTAAACACAGGTGTCACTTATGCCATTAATGGAGGTTCTGTTCCATTTAAGTGTAGCAGAGTCTTTCCAGTGAGCCAGCATGAACAATAGCAGGACCCTGGCTCTGTTAAATGGCACAGAACCTTAATTAATGATATGAGTAACACCTGTGTTTACCTGCTATTCATATTGAAATGGCTCCTGTAAAAGAGGTCATGTATGTGCAAAAATCCAGGTACAGCTTCAGGAAATTTGGCTAGCAAAGACATGAGGTAAGTCCATCATTTGGCGTTTGTGTTTGCTTGTGTGCACGATTGTACAGGGATGTGTTCAGTTATGGATGACAGTATTTACAGCTTATTTAGCAGCAGTATTTACCTCAACTGTAATACTAGCTTGAGATATCGTTGTTTATTTGTACTTAGGCTAGCTAGTTAGCTAATCAGGGGAGACTGAAAGCAGAGCCGAGCCAAACCAACACTTGTTAAAAACAGTGTTAGTATGAGCTTCCACAAAGTTAGTTCCATTAATGTCATTAGTAACACCTGTGCTTGCCTTACTATTTAATGTTAAAATGGCTGCTGTGAAAAAGGTCTATTCTGTGTGTTTGTGTGTGTATTAGAGAGTAGCAACAATCGACCTATGTGGTCAATATGGGTTGGAGGATGTGCTGTTACTACAATTCAAACTGAAGAGCTCATATGAAACTCCAGTCCTGGGAGCTGGTAGAAGACAGAATAGCTGCGTTCCTGGGGGCCGTTTTCCCTCGGTTCCCAGGACCGGACCGCACGCTGCAACTGCTGATGGGCTCTACTTTCCTGCAGGGAGGTGACTGAACTGCAGAATGGCTGTTTAGTGATCTGACAGGAGGCAATGCCACCTCTGGCCCGTGCTCGATCTTGTGGAATTCCATGCTGGCACGTACTCACGACCATGCACGCTACGAACATAAAACAGTGAGTAGAAGCTGCTCGGTTTCAGTGATTCAAGCTGCAGCGACAGTCCACCTTCAGCCATGCTTGTCGTGTCTTGTTTTACGATCTCTGTGGATATTAGGCATATCCCACTGATTGAATACTGCCATCACACGCAATCTTGGCGTTGATTTGATGTTGAGCCTCACTTGGTCTTGGTCTTTACTCGTCCGTGGCGCCTGTGGTCTTGACTGCAGCCCCAGTGCAAGTGTTAATCAATGTCGCAGCATGTTGTCATGCTCAAACAGGCTGTAGCTGGCCAAAGTGCGTGCTGGCAGATCAATGCAGAGGGAGCAGACCATATTTGTGCTGTCCACCCAGGCTTTCAAAAATATATATATGTATTTCAATTTTCATTCCTCAGCACTTTTTTTTATACCCCTTTTATTTTTCAAAGTAGGCAGTTTGACTCACACAACTCTCACCAGGGAGCTGCGCAGTTCGAGTGCAGTCTCCATACCGTCGACCACGCGGGACCCCCAGCAGAGCAGCCATGAATCATTTGAGCGCGATGTAAAGGTAATGTTTGGTAAACATCAGTCGTCCTGAACTTCCCGGCTGCAGGTCTTCTTAATACATGGGAATACACTGACATGGCGTTCCAGTCCCATTAACCTCTGTCTGCCGACATGGCTGAGGCAAGAGGGACTGCTTTGCATTTGCAGCAAAGGTTGGGCGACAAGGAGTTTGAGGTAGATTGAGCATGATGAATGTTAATCGATGATACAGTATGTCCCAAACTGCATAATGAGCTTGTCTCTCAAGTCTTCCACACCTCTGCAAATAGAGTTTGGCTTCTGCCCTTCGTTCTGTATTCAAGTGTGTATTTGTACGCGCCATTAAATCTGCACTTGAATAGCTGAACAAATCTCAGTGTGCTTGTGTTGTTCTGAGTGCTTTTGTCATAAATTCTGAAATCCTGCCTTGAAATGCTGCCAAAATACAATGTGTGCCAGAGACAAACCACTTTTTGTGTTCTTTTGCTACTACTTTGATTATCATACCTTTCAACGTGTTCTGCTATTATGTCCCCCCCCCACACAAGATTATCATACAAGACAATCAAATTTAATTTTTTTTTGTTTTTTTTTCTTTACTTTCTTTGTTTTTGTTCTGTGTTTTCACTTTTTTGATTATTCCTTTTGTTACTTTGTTTTTATGTGTCTGCAAACTGGACAGGACTTCAACCTTATCAAAGTTCAAACTTGAGATCTGACAAGCATTCAGCTTGGCTCTTTTCATCAGTTATCTCGCTGATCTATTCATGTTTGTATAGGCATCGCTCTCAGGAGAATAATAAACTTCACGTCTATGCGTATTGAGTGTTTAAATGCTTTTCAACAAATTGTGTACTTCTTCAAAGTGGGTATTTATGAGTCATTATATGCAGCACCTTAAAGACACTTAAACTGTTTATTTGTCAATACTGAGACCAGAGGCTCAAATCAAAGTGAGCCTTTTGAAACTCAAATATCATGCAATATCTTGTAAGAACACAAACTCTGCTGTGACAAGATAATGTAATCTATTGTATCCCTTTCAACAGCTGAAACAGTGAGCATGTCATCTTTCGAATGAGAGAGCTGATACAAATGGACATAGTGATGAAATAGTGTGAAATGTATGTGCCCTGCTAGCTTGGTTGCAAAGGCCGTGTTTTCCCCCGTGTTTATCATCCCTCCTAAAGTGACTAAGGCATAAACGAGATTTGACATGTTTGAACAAGCGCATAACAGACAAGCAGTGAAAACTGGTCATATGATCAAGACCTGGGTCAAAAAGGAGAGGAAGGGGGGCGACTCATTTCCTCTCATTAGCAGTACCTGTAGCTGCCGAAGCCTCTAATGATCTGTCTGCGGAAGCTGGGTTGACTTTATATAATGTGGATGAAAGGCAGGACGTATACACGAAGAGCCTTAATGTTTAGTGCACTTTTCAAAAACAATGCTGGAAAGCGGCTTTACATTCCGCAGCTTTATGATAAATAAACCTCAATAAATGGCGGAGGAAATGCTGGAATCAATGGAATGAATGAGTATTGTGGAAGAATAAATGCATAAATTAATCATTGGCAGGAGGAATGAATAAATCATCCACAGAATGAAAGAGAATGTCTGAATAAATGAAAGTCTGAATGACTAAATGAATGAATGCATGAACCGGAGCGTGCATGAATGACTGAGTGACAGATTGACTTTTAGCCAACAAGCCAACTTTCTTGTTGCATAATCATTCAGGCTTGAATTTGCTTGGTACAACAGACTGCTTTAAATTCATGATGGTCACGGTCTGGCTTTGGTCCCCTGCGGTGTGGGTCGCAGGTATTCCCCCTCGGCGTGGCTCCCCCGCGGAATGATAAAGTCTGAAAATACGAGAGCGTTTAGCGCTGGATCCATACCGACCGCTTTTGGCAGATGGGTACGCTTGGAACGTCACACAGGGCCATGCAGGTTTTCCCGGTTCTCACTGGGGGGCTTCTTGGACTGCGCTCAAACAGCAAGTGGTGACTGATGGGCCCCTGGGATGTTTACCCCTGCCCAGTAGAATAAACACATTTTTTTAAGCGGCAGCCCTGCACAGCTCTGAGAAATCATGTGGGGAGTGAATAGGTCCCAGAGCCTTAAATGGTACATAGTGAACTGGCACTCTGCCTTAGAGTCTAAGTCAAATGCACTGATAGCACTGTACATTGATATAAATGAGTGTTTAGTTCAACTTACTTACTAAAAGTATTCTTTCGCAAAGTATGCTATTTAAAGATACAATTAGTCATTTATTTGACCATCTAAGTCTTGGGAATATTTGGATTTTTGCATCGCCTCATCAAACTTAGTTTTGGTTTTAAATAAACTGCTACTGACATGACTCACAATATTGATTATTTTGTCTTTCAGCAAAGATAATGTTCGATAACCATCACTCCGGACAAAGCTTTTGACTTACCAAAGGAATAGTTGTCTCAGACACAGAATAAAAGGACATCCAAACAAGTTGCACTTCTGCACATTCATCGCTCATTTATTTGACTGTAATTACCTTCTCTTGGGCTCGAAGATCTGGCGCTCAACCACAGACCAATGGCACAAAGCAGGCAGCAGCAAAACATACAGCCTGGTGATGGGGATCATTCTGGCAATAAAACAGAGTACGGATGAATATTATAATGAAAAAAGACCTTATTAAGCTGTTCCCTTGCCTCAATGATAAAGGTTACCTTCCGATGTGTTTAAATTCACTTTTGTTCTGTTTTGTTTCCGTGCCACCAAAAGTTCTTTATTGGTTTTCTTCTCCATTCCCAGAGCTGGTCCCTTCCCTTGCTATGTCTGTCTAGCCTTATAAATCTAATGTAAACTGCTCGTCTTATGTTTACCATCTTTAATAGGGCTTGCAAGAGTTATCACCAACACAAACTGTCTTTTCTGTTCTCATTTTAGAGAAAAAATTCTACATTTTTGATGCATGGGTTAGTGAATATACTATCTATCAGGTCCATTACATGAAATGTGTCTCACTCAAATAAAACAAACAAACTTGGTCTTTTAAATTGGGATTTAACGGTAATAACAGAAGGAGAGGTATGCATAACTTCCCAGGTATCTTTGCTGTACAGAGAGAGTGATTAAAGCTTTAAAGCTCCGTCCTCAAGTGTGACATTAGCCCAGTTGCAGCCACTCACACTGACGTCTGGTGTCCTTATGTGGCATTTGGGTTGATGAGACCTATTGTAGCCATCAGTGGGAGTGTAAAGAGCGTCTCAAAGTCAACGAGACATAAATAAATGGCAACATATAAAGAGTTAACCTCTTGACCCTGTCATTGTCTGCTCTCTGTTGGGATCAAAGATCAGCCTGCCTTGTCATGGTCAACAGTATGGCCTCCAAAGCCACTGTGGTGAAGAGATCTCCACGTCTCTAAAATGACATAATTATCTCATTCCTGCTCCATTTCGAGGATATTTCAAGGTTGCATGAGGGAGAAAACCTGAATTGATCGTTGTCAATCCATTAAAGTAATACATTTCTGCACTAGAGATGGATGCAGTTCGAGGTAGAAGAAAAGTAAGGGCAATATTTGTAGCCCTAGGCTATATCTTCAGTACGTTGGGTAAATCTGAAAATGGAGTATTTATGTCTTTTGCTTTTCGTCCACATAGGCTGTTTTAAAAAAATGTCCCGTCCACACTGATGTGCTCAATAAGACACAAAAACAGTGACCTCTACTCTTTTGAGCGTGCAAATGCTCCTGAACCATGGCCTATGTAATGTTTCTGCTGTTTAGAGAAGTCATGTCATGCCTGTTAGCCTGTGTGAGCACTGCAGTGCTGCCGTGCAGCAGTGGTAGCTGAATGCATGAAGCACCAGCACAAAGTCAGACTCAAGAAACAAAATGGGCGAAAGCAGGTCTTACTTTGTCTGGGCAGGCTATGAATCTGACCTGCTTTTTAAACTAACAAGTGCATTAGTTCAGTAAGTCATTTTGGTTGTTGGGTAGGTGGGAGATGAGAGTGCGCTGAATTCGAAAACATGAACAACAAAGGCTACTCTTGAAGGCTACTCCTTATAAAAACAGCACGAATGATGAGATGGTAAATCCAATCATCTGCTACAATATGTATTTCTGTAAAGGGCCATTGCTGCCGTCCATATTCCAAATGGTTTGCACATCCAGCTGTACACAGACTCCGGTTCATGTAGTGAACAATGGAGACAAAATCAGTGAGGCACTGGATGGTGAAAAAACAAAAATGTTTTTCAAGTTTGGATATTTGGGAAAATTCTCTCTAGTTTGTTGAACTGAAGTGAACTGACCCAAGCCCTCACTGACACCATCAGATGTGTCACACATGGCTTCACACGGCCATATTTAAGGCCTCGGGCACGACCCAAATTCGACCAAAGCCCAACATAAACGAATCCGAAGCATTTGGTGTGTGACTGTCACACAGCGCTTGAAGATACATCGCCTTTTGTCCGTCTGCGAAGGAACGTAAATCTGGAATTGACAGTCTCGAGATGAGACGTGAAAAAGAATCGCCCATTTCGAAACTTGAAGCGACCATTTATGGCTCTTGGTCATCAATCAATCCCCCATGTGGTAACACTGATTTAGGATCACAGACCAGGTCCTAGATCAGTACTCGTGAGATGATTGATAAATATTATTGTGCTCCACTAGAGCCTAAGTGGCAGTTGACATTTTATGATAGCAGCACTCTTAGTAACAGAGTATCCATCTCTTGTCTGTTCTGTGATGTACTGCTTAGGTAGTGCAGCTTGGGAGTCAAATAGGTTGCCTCTATACTTTCATTACAATAATTCTCTGTGCATATATCAACGGCGGTTCGAAAGAAAACCCATCAGGAAAGATATTAAACTTTAAGCCCGTAAGGCCACTCACTGCCTCTAAACAAACTCTTATGTGAAACATTGCCATGAAGGATGGGCATCTGAGAGATCATTAATAGAAGTATAATGATCATGGCACAATAAAGGAACTCTCGCCGGAACAATGGCTTACGAGCTGCTTAATATTGTAAAATTGTGTATGCGTGTGCACTATATGCTTGGGCTTATATAGGAGCAAAAGTGATTGCACTAAAGCTAATTGCATGCGTAAAACAATAAGATGTGGGCAATACCCAGTTGCTGATGGAACCTTTGTTCCATTTTTCTTGGAATGTGTAAGGGTGGATTAGCAAGACAAAATAGTTCCAACAAAGGCAGAAGAGTGGCTTCTGAATACCTAGGGCATCTGGCTTGCAGAGTTTAATCAATATCTCTGCTTCGTTTCTCACCATGCCTCTGGATGCAGTGCCCTCGCCAACCCTGCAGGCAATCTATGCATTTAAACTCTTGGTACAGCACTGTAATGATACGGGAAAGAAGCAGCGGTTTCTCCCAAATGAAGCCGGGTCTGCCAAACGTGTCCTTCTTGCTCTTTATTTATTTATTTATTTATTTATTTTTTGCTCATGTAGCAGTGACAATTAGATGTTGGGGTTCTGATTTATTTGCAGAGCGATGAGACCGGCGACCGGGAGCGAGAGGCATAATTTATGCCCAGGCATAAATGTGATTTTATTTGAAGAAACAAGTTTGGGTTCCTGTACTTATGATGTTCTTCTCTCTCTCTCTCTCTCTCTCTCTCTCTCTCTCTCTCTCTCTTTCTCTTTCTCTGAGGTTACGGAGAGTTCAGCAAAGAGCCAAAATTCAAATATCAAGGGTCACTTTTTAAAAGATAATGCAGATTTTAGCAGTGGATTTTCTTCAGTTCAAATTAAAAGGCCTTGAGGTAGTGTTATGTCACCCACAAGCATGTGATTTCTTTCTCTTTTAATTGTCAGAGCAATGTGTAGCTGAACTAAGAGCTGAGATTAAAGGATTCCTTCTAAGAATTATTTCAAAGTGCCCTGCTGTCTAACCCATGACTAATTTAGTTAGCATTATTCACAATTCTGCTGGGCTGATATGGCTTCTGTTGTGGGATGCACTATCATGTGGTAAAGACTTATGAAATACTCTGGCACAAGTTAGTATAGTCTGTCTACAGGCCATCTTGTGAAAGAACAGACTTGATATTGTACAATGTAAAAACTAAACCCTTAAGGCAATGTAATTACTTAACATTGCAGATTGCAGAAAAGCATTTTTTTCTTCAGCAAGTCAAACTTTTAGATTTGTTTGAAGAGGAATGAGATATATTCAGATAACCCAAAAGTGCAGATCATCAATTTGGTTTTCTAAATAAAGCTCTATCTGGGTAGAGAGCAATTCTGAGATATTGGGCATCAAAGATTTGACATACTGTGCCATCTAGCAAAACTGATATGTACTGCCTATCTTTTTAAATATATATATTTTTAATAGCACAGCCTAAGCAGAAAGTAACAAAGATCACAACTATGTGGGTAAGGGATTTTGATTTTTATAAAGTCAGATAGCACCTTAATTAATAATTTCAAACTTATAAAAAGAGCAATTTTAAAGCAGGCCTACATTAGCATCTTTTAAACATCAATCTGTGGCAAAATATTCACTTTGAGATTCACCAAAGGAATGAACAATTCCTACATTTGCCTATTGAAGATTAGAAACACTCTGATGGACATAAAATGCTGCTGATCTAATATTTTATTTACAAACCATACTTAACCGATCAAACATGCTGTCATCACATATCAGTGCATGTTAGGCTATTACACATGACAGCCTGGTCACAGCTTGAAAACAATGTTTGATTTGCCTTGTGAGTGATACATGTGGCAGTGTCTGACAAGATGAGAGAAACAAAACTAATCATACTGAGTCCCGGGTCTGCATCTAGAACACAAGCTACTGGCAATACAGGAAAACAGGCTGGAACAACTCATGCCTTTTCATGTACAACACACATTATCTGGTGAAGTGGCTTCCAGTTCATTCCCTCCATTGAATATGGATTAGTGCTTACCTGACTGAGGCAGACAAGCTATAATGGCTCAAAGGAGTTTTTTTATTTTTCCCTGAACACTTGGACACATATCTGATCTGTGATAAGCAATCTGATTTTCTTCTGTAAAGACAATAGTAATAGCATTGATGCCATAGCCCAAACGAATACTTGAATCTGATAGGCCGAAAGGTGTCTGCAGACCTCAAACATGGCCTAAGTACTTGTTTGCCCCAGATGTTGCCTGTAAGGCAGCATTGCCTCCCAGACCAGGTTAGGGTTAGTAATGGACAGGCTAAAAGTTGGGGACAGAAGTGCTGCTTTTGGCTAGCTTTAGTGCAAAAAAATACCCTTAGCCTCAAATATAGTTTCTGTCCATCCACTGTTCTATATCAGTGCTCACTAATAGATTCATCTCATATAAAACTTACTATGACAAACCATAACAACAGCATATATCTATTTTTTTAAAATAAAATTACAAAATAAACTGCTGCAATAGCTAGTTAAGTTACAATAAGCTAACTAAGTTAGCTGTTAGCCACCATACCCTGCCTTGTTTTAAAAATCTCAAAGGCTTCCAAATTGTTATTTTCCAGCTATTGACACTGATGTAATGTTTACACCAATACTGAGCCAGCCAAGACATTTTTTGTGTAGATATGATATTTAATCCATTCTGGCAGAGGCACAATGTCTACAGTGCTGTGGCTCGAGCTGAATTATGTTAGTTAAATCATCCGGTAGTGTCTCTGTTGCTACACTGTTCCAGATTTTAGTTCGACCCATACAAAAAAAGGGCAGGCAGAAAATTTTCTGAACATATTGCTCCTTGAAATGAATTAGCACTCACTATTTTGTTGGCAAGCGGCCACGGTATAAATGTGATAATCGAGACACCTTGGAGATGCCTCGTCCATAAAGTCTTTACATTGGGACAACTTAAGCTCACATAGTTGTTCGACAGGTGGCAATGCTAGATTTGAACTGATAGTTTTACCCCCGGCTGATTCCACTGCAGCTGCCTCTGTGCATCAATATAACTTTATTCATTAACCCTACATTTGCACTTTGCTCCCTTGTGGCTCGGTGACCTATGAGGTCATATGGCTCAGGGAGGGTGACCTGAGCAGATAGAGTAGGCAGTATGATAATTCTCACTGCTCTTGGTTTGACCTTTTCATCTAGATGGACTCGCTCCGCAGGGAGAGGAAGAATAGGGAGAAAGCAAGGGGAGGAAGCGCGATGCCATATTGATGTTTTCTCCAAGTGGTTAAGTGTCGCTGTAAGCTATGCTGTCATTTCACAAACAGAATAAGAGATTTGGTGAAGAGGAGCCATCGTGCCGCCGCGGAGTGACTGAAAGAGAATACATACATACCAAAGCAGGGCGATGTGGTTGTGAGTACGCTGGAGTGTTATTGCATTACCTTGAGCTGTGTCTGCCACCCCACCCTCCCACGCTCCCCGCACCCCCATGCATTGGTCCCCTGCATGCTGAAGGAGTGAAAGGAAAATGTCAACCAAAT
>OMKZ01007516.1:9345-24899 GCA_900302535.1 Neoniphon sammara | reverse complement strand
TGAACACTTTATCTTCCTCTCCTCTGTCAGCCTCCTTTCTTCTTCTCCCTTTGTTTCTCCATGTGCGTGCTCTGATGTTTTCCTCTCATCTCCCGCGCTCTTGTTCATGCCAGCCGCTCTCTGTGCTTGTGATCTGCATCTCTCCATCTTCCCTACCTCCGCTTAATCTCCTCCATCTCTCCAGCTGTCCCTCTTGTTCCTCTCTCCCTGCCCTCCCATCTGCTGATCATGCCCTGATTACTCGGCAGAGAGCGGCTCTTCCTCCCCACACTGTCCTTCTCCCCTGATGTTCCCCATTCTGTCCCCTATCTATCAGACTTTCTTGAGACACAAACACTCCATCTCTCCATCTCCTGCTACCCCTACCTCCCTTCATTTTGCCTATTTCCTCATGTTTCCTTTCCTTTCCTTTCCTCACCCATCCCTTACATCACAACTTTGGTGAACTTTCAGAGCACTGCAGGGCTGTAAACCACGGCTGACATATACAGGAGTCTAATGATGCAAAACAAATTTCTGAGCAATTCAAACAAAGTGTCATCGCGTCATGTCATGTCATGTCATCTCCTACACTATGGTAATTTATTTGGGAATCTAATGATGCACCCCAAATTTGTAAGCAATTCAGACAATAGAGTTTTATCGTATTGTGTATTTTCCTGTCGTCTCGTGTCATTTCTAGGGGTGTAACAATTCTCTAAATCCACATTTCGGTTCAGATCTCAATTTTTGAGCCAAAGCTCAATTCATACTTTTATCCATTTATTTATTCATTTATGTAATAAGAGGGGTTAATAAGGAGTTAATAAGAAAAATAAACATGAAAAATATGTATTAAATCAGCTACAATTTGGAATATCAGGAACACTATTATTACTATTACCTTTACATAAATTAACTAAATTAAGTAAACAAAAAAATAACTGAATATATAGAGGCTCTTGTTTACTATCTTCACTATACCTCAGGCATGATCACTGGACCATGATTGGACACAATAGTCACATGCAGTTGGAAGAACATAAAATAGGTGTAACGTGTAATTTTTTCAAAATATAGAGCTTGCCCTAACTTTAAATAGACGTGGCGTGACCTGGAAGATGGAACCACGACTCAAGACCGTGGACATTTGTATCACGATGTTGGTTTCTGAACCATTACACCCCTAGTTGTCCCTAATCATATTGTGTGTGAGAATCTAACGATGCACAACAAATGTCAAAGCAATTCGGACAAAGCACAGTTGTACTGTATCATGGAGCTTCATGTCATATCGGATTATATCATACCTTAATCTGCTGTCATACCAAATCGTATCGTATCGTGTCGTATTATATCGCATCATATCCCTCCTTCCTCTGGTCTCCCCTTCATTCCACCACCCTCCATTCCATCATTCCTCTACCTCTTCCTTCCTCCCTCATCCATCCATCCATCCCACTCTTTCTGTGCTCTGGCCAACCAGTCCACACCCTACAGCAGTGGGATCAAAATGTAGGGGAGATAGAGCCTGAGCCCAGATAAGCTCTCCCCGCAGGTCACTGTCTATGTACCAGCTGATAGGAATCAATCTGCACCCCAGGATGCTACTCCTTTTGTTGTATTTTTCCTCTATTTTACAGGCTCTGTTATTTTGTTTTCACTTCCTATGGTGCCATACCCTGGTGCTTTCTTTCTCTTTAAAGGAAAATTCCACCCTAAAATACATCAACGCTCTTTAAGAACATGGATTGGTCACTTACATTAGTTTGATGGTGTTGTTTTGCTGTTTTGAGGTGTAATTCCAACTTTCTGTTGGTAAAACTTGCCAAACGTGGAGCACATACAGAGCAGATGGAGCTTAATGGGACAAAGAAGTGAGCTCTCCCTGTTCCTACGCTGGATTTCCCCCTGTATGTTTAACATTGCTGCAAATCAGTGAGTCTACAAAGAAGCCCCTGCTTGTTTATTTTTTGAGGCTGACATTAAACATGACAGCTAATGTTTCTGTTTTAGATCACTGATTCTTTTTTTTTTCCCTATTATAAGCCACTGTAGCTGTGCTGAGGAGAGCTCTCAGTGACGTCAGTGGATTAACTTTTGGCTAGTTATCAACAACAACAATGCAATATCCAACAACAAAATGGCACCATAAATGCGGTTTTAAACAGTTTTAATGCTTTGTGCTGTGTTCAAATATGCATGTTACATAGCATCCCCCCAAAGACCCTTGTTACAAGCCAGACATCTCCTTCTCCCATCTTTTCTGTCACTCTCCACTGTGCACTGTGCACATCTTGACTCAAAAATAACCAATAAAAACAATATATACGCTACTATTGATCAGCTGACCCCCCCATCAAACAGCCTCTCTTCGCAGTCACCTCTGTCATGTCATCTAGTGTGAGGCTAGCTAATGTTTGAGGGCCCCAGTAAGCGGAGGATCTCCCAGTAGAGGAAGGTCATAGTAGAGGTGGATGGGAGTAGACCACACACACCTCCTGCCACAGAGAGATTTATCAGGCCAGCTTTGCTCCCCGAAACACATGGTTAATTTAGCAGCCATTACAGGTGACATCTTGATGAATAGAGAGGGCTGTTCACGCATACATAGGCAATAGGCATAAACACACATGCGCACGCTCGCATGCGCACACACATAAACACTCATTCGGGAGCACGGACACACACTCAGGCACGCACAGCCAAAGAGACACACATTCAGGCTCGCACACACACACTCATACAAAGAATAATGGTCATTTTACTGCAGTCCGCAGGAGGACAGGAGATAAAAGTTAGTGTTTGGAGAATGATGTGTCAGGATGCTTTCATTAGCTCAGAGATGGAATACTCCTGTCTGTGCCATCAGCGATCATTCTGGAAGGGAAAATTATTCTTCCCTGCCATAGATATCTATGCCCACTAATACACTGACAAACTGTCAACTTACTTACTGTTAGTCCTAACTAATTATGACCCTAAATAATCTCCACTGAGTAATTAGTTATACTAATAATAAGGATTTAACAAATTTGCTGCCAATAGGTAAAGCAAAGGATCTACTGAAGGGCTCCGGGGACACTTGTGCACACTGCCTACATCTGCTATGAAACATAAAGCCATTGTTCGTCAACCCCCTTGTCCATTTATCATCATTTTCATTCCATAGAGCTGATATGTATTGATTTGGTGCAGCTGCCCTTCATTGCTTTGAGTAGGAGGTTCCATACACAACACACATATTTGATCACTGTCAAACATGTGCTGGTTCCGTCTGTGACAAACATATACTAAGCTGTTCTACAAAGAGCTGTCTTTTCAAACCAACAGATGATATAGAGTTGTTCTACCCACACATGCAGGAAGCAGTCTGCCTACGGTTGAACGGCAGCCCAGAACAAGTAGCGGATGGAGAATGTCCTTTATGAAAAAGCGACTCTTCTCATACTTCTCTCTCTCTCTCTCTCTCTCTAGTGGCTTGGCAGAGACGAGAACAGACATGCAGACAATAGAGGAGTCTCTATGGAGATCAGCCTGCAGCGCTACATGGCCACTTTTCCTTCAGTCCCCAGGCCTGCAGGGACACCGTAACCATTTAATGTACATTTTGAAAACATGGACAAATTCATTTTGCTGTGCTTTGTTGAATACCAAAACACTCTCAAGGACCAGCTTCAGGCAGACTGAAAATTACACTGGCTAAATGAAATGAGAAGCCCAAGAGTATGTAGCATCGCAGCATAACTCTTAATAAAAACTATCAGATAGCCAATACGTTTCCCTGTGTATGATCTTGGTAACAATCACATCAGATACAAACTGGATTTGATTATAGTCTTTCACAAGTATGGGCCCTTTTTCCCATCTAATCCGGGCATCGGAGAGTGGAGCCGTGTCATTACCTTCGGCACTCATCAAGATGCATTCTGAAGGTCAGACCTGATGAATTGGAGAGACAGCTCTGTTATAGAGAGCAGCCATTATCCATGATACTGTACTGCAAGAGATGATTCACTATCCTGAAGGAGAGGAGGGGAGAGGACAAAAGGATAGGAGACAAAAGGGGAAAGGAGAAGTAGGAAAAAAACATGAAAAGAAGGGGAATAAAAATAGAAGAAAGGAAGGAGGGGGAAGACAGAAATTGAGCTCCCTAACCAGTGGGCTCAGACCTCCATGTGAGAACACCTCAGTGCAGAGGCACGGTGAAATGCTGATAGCTGATCGGTGACAAAACTCCCCTACCCACTTAAAGCTGACACCTTGGTGCAACTGTTTCTCTCCACAGCAGGCAGTCAGGGATGATATCAGTGTACCTGAGAGAAGCTAGAAAACTCCCAGCCCAGTTAGAGCTGACACCAGGAAACAGCCTCCCTCCTCTGCTCCCCTCTGTCTCAACATTTTTTTCTCACTGGATATGTCCTCTGACAGAAATCTGCACAGAAACCACTCCACAAGGCTGTTACCCGCAGATATCCCCTTAGGCTGGAATTTAAGGAGGGAAACGCCTGCTGGTTTGAGTGAATTAAAATGAAGTTGATCCATAACCCTATCACCAAGCGATTTGCCAATAATCTTGAAACATGAGGACATCCTATTTTACCCCGCCACCCCTTAACGCATTTTTGAAACAGAGGGAAAGAGTGCTGTTGTACCGCAGAGCTGAGCCAGCCAGCCTATGGGATATCCCATCCTAATAGGGGTCTACTTGAACCCTGAGCCCTTCTTCCAGTCTGTCTCTTCTCCTCTCTGCAGGTTGTGCTGTGGTGATGAAGTGCTGTGTGCCTGCAGTAGTCCAGCGGTGTGCCATGCATGATAAAAAGCCAGAGATTCGGGGGAAGGCCTGGGGAGGGCTGCGCAGCCCAGCTGCTGGTACAAAGCTGCAGGCTAGAAGCCACGCCATAGGCCAGGAGGTGAATAAATGATTTGCATGGCAGTAAAACTCTGATGCAAATAGACTTGGTTAGGTACATAAACACACACTCACATGCATGAAAAAGCATGCATAAACAAAGGTGAGTGCCTGCATTCAGGCACAAATACAAAAGTAATGCAAATATATGCACGCACACTCACATGCACACATACACAAAAACCCACACAAGTAAGCATATTGTACATCCATACACAGAGTCCCCCTTATGATTATTTGTGCCAGAGTAGAGATGAATACTGACACAAACTGGATACTGAGGAAAATATGCAAAGAAGTGACAGAGAAATAAGTTTTTTTTTCGTCTTCTGCTAGGCATCATGTACAGTCACACCTTAACCTCTAATGCATTACATTCATTTCCTAGACATAGAGGTGAAGATGTATAAAAAAAATGTTTTGGAATTCAAATGAGCATGAAAACAGGGACAAAATCAATCATAAATTAGATCTGTAGTGAATATATTCAAAGCAAATATATCTGTTGGAGTGTCAGGAAAAAATATCAAGGCAGGCACTACAAAGTTCACTTCATTCAGTTCGACCCCCCATAGCTCACTCTGACAGAAATCCCCTTTAGCTAACACTTCTACCACTGTGAGCATGTACATATGCCTGTGCGGATGTACAGCGTGTGTATATATGTGTGTCTGTGCGCGTACATGTGTGTCTGGCGTGTCTTCTCACTCAAGATAACTTCTCAAAGAGTCAGAGTCTAAGCTCAGAGGAGTAAATTAGAGGAGCAGCGGGTCCACTGATGCTGTGAAGAGGGGAAGGGTACCACTGAGTGGGTTGCAGGACAGGGCCCCAGCAGCACTATGGGCCTCATTGAGGAGAACATCTCAGTGGTGCAGGGTGGACCGGATGACCTGAGGCTGGATTGGGTAGCCCAGACTCAGAGAGGCAGACGACACTATACAGGCCAGCCACACTTCTCAGGGGTATAATTAAAAAGTTAGAGGTATAAGGATTTTCTGGTGTTGCTGCAAAATACAGTACTACAGGTACAAACTGACCATGATTTATACTCTGCTTCAATGCCCTTGATATTGATATTGGTATCAATATCCTGAAATTAATATTAGGGCGATGATTTTTAATCGCAATTAACGACTGAAATTCTGAGATTAATTGGCATTAATTACATTTTTAATCGCATGTTTAATATGCCATATATCAAATTCAAAACAATTTTTAAGCATAGCAGTTCTTTATAGAACGGCTTAAATAGCAAAAAAATTAACACAAAGGAAAAATCTACTTTATAAACGGTTATATTCTTCTTTAAAATCAAAAGAAGTGCAAAGATGGCCCAATTCACGCAACTTCTTACAGTTCACTGAACCATTCACTCATCTTCCATAAACCAGAATACACTTATGTTACCCCTGCGAGAGTCTTCCATCTTCTCCTGGCTCCCAGCACCAGAATTTTGTAGCAGCTTTTCAGTTTGAACTGTAGTGACTCTGTTTTCACTTGCATTTGGCTGGACCTTCTCAATTAGCAACTATAGCCTACTAACAAACAATAACTCAATAAAATGTGTTACAGTTGCAGTAAATACTGCTGCTGAATAAGCTATACATTCTGTCATCCATACCTGAATACATCCAAACACATTTGTACATGTAAGCAAACACGCACACTAAACAAAAAAAAAAAAAAAAAAGATGAAATTACAACTCTTGCGCATCCACAGTTAGCTAGCCAAATACAGCTCAAGGGGTGTCACAGCAGGATGTTTCTAACATTTTCTTTTTTGCATAATACTTAACTTGCAATACTTAACGTCAAACTCCTCTTGAGACAAGGTGCATTTTACTGTTAATTTGTCAACCTGGGAGTCTTTTAAAGTGAAAAGGACCATTCAATATTATGGTGGTGTCTGTTTTTTTTTCCATTGCTGCGTTCTGTCACAGTCTGAAAGTTGGCTACATGACCAGCAGGCTGCTAAAAAACGTGATTAATGTGATTAAAAAATATCAATGCGCTACGCACACATGCTGACAGTCCTAATTAATATTGATATAAGCTTCTACTTAAGGGGGAAATTTAGTATTTTCTCCACCTGGTCGATTTCATCTATTTTTCCTTAGTACTACTGACAGTGTATGGAGCCCAGCCTTATTTTCTTTTTTTTTTTTTTGTTGATATTACCTATGTTTTACTTATGTGAGAATACACATCTGATCACTTGGCAAGCTTGTTTATACAAATATATTGTCATCACACATACATATATCTGACAATTTGTGCCAGTGGAAAAAAAAAAACAAAAAAAAGTGAAGTAAAGCCCCTCTCTTCCACAGAACTTTGTCTCGCAGATGTCAAAGCAGGTTCTTTGGGAAAACTGAGAAGATTAATTGATAACAAGTCTATGTAAGATCAATTCGCATAATTACATCTTGTGTTAGAATCAAGTTTCTGGGTGTTTTACCACCCAGAAACTTGATTTGATTGTTCACAAAGAAAAAATAACACATTTCACCAGGTCTTAGATGCAAAAGATGATCAGAGTCAGCTGGTTGAGTGAGACAAGTCTGTAAGCGGAGGGCATGTTTACAGCTGGCTATCTCCAGATTGGTTGGGGCTAGAGACTCAGTTCACAGTTTGAGCCAATCAGCACAGATTATTCTACACACTGAGCTCTTTTCACCTTTTCAGTTATACCAATGGATTGCTTGGAGAAAGTGAAATTTTTAAGAAAGTGTGTCTTTTTGGTTGAAAATTGGGAATATGTTTTTACTCTACTAAGCCTCTTGATGGATTACTTTGTTTCTGAGCTTCAGTTAGAAAATGTGGTGAATTTGTAGACTCTTGGCTACAAGGTAAGCTTAAAATGAGCTTTTTCTATCATTGCATTGCTCACTTATGAGACATTTTGTTTAGTTGTTATCATAGAATTATCATAGAATTGTATATATTATATGAATTGAATTGTCCAAATTTGAAATTTGGACATGTTTATCTGCAGAATATGCAGTTATAGAGAAACTATGAATGAAGTTGACAGCTGCAGGCAGAGATTGATCATTTAATGTGCCTAATTGGGCTTCATACATTTAAGGGATGACACTGATTATCCTACTCAACATCTATGTATTAATATGTTGAAGGGTATAGTGCAGATCTCCTGCACATGAATGTACATCTCTGTTGATCATTGAGGAGGTACTTAAGTATTCTTCTCACATTAGGAAAGACGTGTACACTGTTGCTTATTTTTGGTGTTGGTTTTCAGTAAGACTCAATTTGTTCTGTTCTTGACTTGGTCTCAGCCCCCTTTGGACCTGGTCTTGACTCAAACTCAACTGGTCATAGTATTGACTGAGACTCAACTAAGATGGTGTTGACAGCCCACACAGAAACATCACCCTGCAGTTAAGAAGGTCGCCCCCCCAAATCAGAGAGCCTGGGTTCAAGCCAAAGTGCAGCTATACTGTACATATCTAAGGTTACCTACCAGCTCCAGGGGTGCTGCACTAGCTGGATGACCCTGCACCCCAACCAGAGAGAGGGAAATGAATTTCATATACTTTATTAATCCCTAAGGGGATGAATGATAAACCAAATCAAATTCTGCATGCTTGGTTCAAATAGGATTGTTGCATGCCTCTATATTTCATCTAATGAAGCATAAGTGCCTTATAATAGCCTCTGGGAAGAATAAACTTTTAATAAGGCATCCTGCTGTACCTGTTGGGGTATGTTTTTTTGTTTTTTTACAGAGACAACTACAGCATTTAGGAATACACAGGATGCCTGAGTGTTTTTGGATAGAGTTAAGCCTAAGAACAACATCAGCCATAGTAGAGGAGAACTTTGGGCAGCTGTTAATAAAATATGATCTGTCAATCTTTTTTAAAGCCCCCACCACACACCACACCCCTGTTCCCCTGAGGCACAGAGGCAGAGAGAAAGAGAGACAGTTAATCAAAGGAGTAGTCCTGCAATTAAGTGATAGAGAAAGTAACAGGATTGTATCTTAAATCCTTTGGCTTACTTCATTCCTGAGATGAGGGCTAATCCAAAATAGACTGTTGATTCTCAGGTTCAGTGACTGATTTGCCAGTGGGATATGGTAGAACAAGGGAGCGGTGTTTTTGCACTGTATTTCTCATGTTCATGTGGCTCTCTAAGCTGTCCCAGGGGAGGCAACGAGCAGCACATTCACTGTTTTGTTTTGGTAATGCATCCTCAGACATGCAAGCTGAGATTAAATCCAAAAGTTTTGTAATGTTCATCATCTTCCCTATGAATAATTCCGAGAGGTTTCTGTCTCGCTGAGGCAATTTGTTGTGACAAGAATGAAGGTTATCCAGATGGATCCGGAGCGTGGCCTCAGTGTATGATTACATGTTTTGCTCCAGTATCGATGTAATCCTCAAAGGGTATTACCCTGTAGCGGCCTACCTGTGGATATGCATCATGGGGCTTTAAATCTGCACCCAATCTCCCTCTATCTTCCCCCTGCAGCTTTTTCTATCAAACGGCAGCGATTCAGTGCACTTCTCCTGATGGGGTGCTCTTCTATTCTCCAGCTGCAGTTAGACAGCTGACCCTCAAGCCAAGGTGCCTCCTCTAACTGGCCTGAATGTTTTATTCATGGCACCTGTAGAACACAGTAAACCGATAGACCACAACCAAAACAAAACAGCACAGTCACCTAAGAGGAACCACTTTCCCTGTTGAAATAAGACACCTCGCATCTGTGTTGTGGCACTGCTGTGATCCTCACACCATGCAACCACACTGTGAATGCTGCATTTAGTTCACTGGATGGTTGTAAATCCTATATTCCCTAAGCTTTATTTAACCAGTCTATTTGACTACGAGCACGTTCTTATTTACGGCATATTCAAGGAAAGGAGTTGCCGGGGGTGGGCTGTGCACTCTTCCACACCTGCCCAATATAACCACACACTATTCTGCAATTGGTCACGGAGCAACTCCGCTAGAGCACTTGGGGGTTAAGTGCTTTGCTTAAAGGCAGTGTAACAATAGTTGTTGAGAAAGAGAGAGAGGGAGCTTGTCTCTATCACTTCTTCAATGCTGATTATTCCAAGCACTGAGCGGATTTAAGCAGGTGGCACTTTTGGTCACAAAATTGCTTCTCCCACATGAAAAATATTAACCTCGCAGAGCCAGCTCACTTCGCGAGTTCATTTTGGCTTGACTCACAAAACCATCTGGCCACGCTCCAACCAAAGTGATTGGTCAGGCTACAAAACAGCCGGACCAATCAGCCCTACAGGTGTGGCTTAGGTGATGACGACAGCAAGAAGATACAGTGCACTGAACTGGAACAGAAACAACAGGACATCAAGAGCAAGAATCATGTACCAGCATGCTAACAAGCTAGCAACACGCTTACCAATATGCTTGCTCACTTTCACCATCACAGTTGGTGCTGTTTTTTTAGCGCTCTCATATTATGTTTTAAGGTTTGTTTGTCTGATTGGACAATTTAGCTACTGAAAGACTGATGGTTGAGCCAATCATAAGCAATATATTTTTGCTGCCGCCCCTTTTCCAAACGGTTTGAACCCAACAGGGCACAGATTTCGTTTCGTGAAGTAAACAACAGAAACAAAATCAGAGAACGGCTGTGACAGGCTAAAAAAATTTAGATAAATTTCCCTCAAGATCAATGAAACCAGTAAAGCTGGATTGAAGGTGATCAGACAGAGAGCATAGTACACCTAGTGTGTGACAGCTGTGTATTGTAGAGATTGATACGTCAATGTTCAGTAATCACAGAGCTCCCTGTCTCTTCTCCTTGATCATTCAGACTGAGTCAGAGTCAGTCTTTGATCAGACTCTGGCGCAGCACCCAGGGACAGACAAAAAGAGACAGGCAGTACAGAGGAGAGGACAGACACAGCCATGTATTTACCCCTGCATTTCAATTTTGCTAATGATTATTCACGTCCAGTCACTGTATAACGGCTTGGAGGAAGCCAAGCACTGAGCCAAAGCCTTTATTGTAAGAGATCTGAGTGAACATTATTGCTTTTGCTGCATGAAACAAACGCTCGGAGCAATAATAATGATTATCATTATCTGCTGAGGGACACGCTTGACGCAAATTGGCTCTAAAATGTCAGTAATTGAGTGATGCACCCCTTTTTTAGGGGTTGAGCAAAGTTTTCACGGAAAATAAAAAGCTTAAGTAATGCTGCTCAGAATTTTAATATCCAAGGCAACCTATGGGGGTAATTTGACCCCTTCTTTCAAAATGCTCCACGTTTTAATATCATCACCTGTCACAGTGACTCATTACACAAAAATAAATAAATAACAATAAAAAAGAAAAGGGAATCCTTTGCAGCCTGATTTGATTTTTTTATAAATTCTGAATCTGACCAACATAAAATAAAACTACCATATATGCCAGCAGTGATCTGGTTGTGTATTTGTGCGCTGCATCTTTTTTTCTTTTTTTTTTTTAATTTGGGAAATTTTACACCCAACTGTTAGTGGTAATATTTAACAGTATATCTGGCCAGGAAAGAAAAGCAGGTGAGGTTGAGCAATGTGTCTACATGACAAACTATTCCAATACCTACAACCCTCCAGATACAGTATCACCATCAGCCAGTCCAGGTGTGACTTTATGTATACATTAAACTGCACATTAATTTTGATTTTTATCACCTCCCACTGCTCTCACTGGGATGTTGCTGTGGTAGAACGGGGGTTAGGATGACCAAGGGGATGGCTACAGTAAAAAGCAATGGCAGGAGAGGAAAACACCAGACGCTGCCATACATCTTACAGTATAAACTGTTTAAACCTGACCCACAGAGCTCCAGCAATATGATGACTCGCACAAGATAAATTTATAAAAAATGTCGGATTATTCAAACCAAATGTAGGTCACATACAGAAGCCGGGGCCAGGTGTGTTATGTGCTCCTCTGCAAGTAGGTGAGTATTCTTTGTTTTTTTTATTGAAACAGGAGCTGAGTTGTAGATAAAACAATACAACAAAAGAAAAATGAATTACCCACGAAACACTAAACAGTAGCCCAAGATGGGGTGAAGGTGAAGAGAGAAAAGGAAAGGATGTGATGGATGTGGGGTTAAAGGAGAGGAAAGACAGCGTGGAGGAGTGGATGGGTGGGTTGGGGGGTATCTTTCTGGGTGCAGGAGGCTGGGGAGGACAGGAAAGTGTGAATCCATGAGATATTGGATTTCCTGACCTGGCCAGTGGAGGGCGTGAGGATGGATTGGCCACTATGGACCAACTAAGAGAGAAAGAGCAAAAGGGAAAAAAAAGAGAGAGATGCAGGGATGGAGGGATGTAGAAAAGAGGTGAGTAAGGAGAATATCAATGGCCAGCCAGAGACATGTATGGATTTCTCTTCTGTCTCCTCAGACCTTAACTTTACAACAGTGCAGTGGTGGATCGAATAGGGAGGGAGAGAAAAAGTGCCTGCTGATCCTCCCCAGAGAAATCAACACTTATGCATGAAAAGCTTCTTTGAGTGTTAACTTTGTTTCCCTGTTCATTGTTCAATAGGATGCTCTTGTTTTTCATGTCCCTCTGTTTACAAGTCGACACAATGAAAGTAACATAAGATGGTGACAGAAAATAATGAATACTACATAAATGATAAAAAGAAGTCCACTGCTCAGAGTGAACTAATAATAAAAAGGAAATTTATGAATAAGTGTAGTTATTACAAAGTGCTGCCTTGTGACTATTTGCATAATTCCAATTATTGCACAATGACACAGTTACTTCCTGATGTGATTTGTGCTGACTGTTAATACCATCAGCATAAACAAAGGAATATCTCATTGATGCTCAAGCTTAGTCTGCCAATGTAAGCATCGGCACTTATGATATATAATATGGGAAATATAATGGGAAAGACAGAATGGGTGTTTGTCTTCACATAGAATAGCATAGCTTAGCATAGCATAGCATAGCATAGCATAGCATAGAATAGAATAGAATAGAATGATGGCCTTTGAGACCCTACAAGAGGATTGCCTGCGCTGAGAGATAATGAGTAAATCAATAAGGCTGGTTGTAAAACTGAGGCTAAGTCAGGCCTGCTCAGTTGGGGGTAAGCTGTGTCTTGCTGTCAGCCCTGCAGCATCAGTGGAAACACGGCCGCAGTGGGCTACACGCGCGTGTTTCTGTGTACATTAGCGTCATTGCGCATATTTATGTGTGCTTGCTTACGTGTGCGTGTGTTTGTCAGGTTGTGTCAGCGTGTGTATGTGTGTGTGTCCGGTGATGGATATGGAACGCAGTGAGGTGAGAGGAAAGCGCGAGTGTGAATGCGTCATCTGCCACATCTCTGCCTAAATACATGGCATTATCTGTAACAGAGACAGATGTGGGGAGAAGGGTGTGAATAAGCGTAAAGCGCCATACGTTGTAGTTTTCCCGCATGTATAAGGTAATCATCCTCTCCCACGAGTTAGTGGGCAGTGTTCATACAACATATTTCATTACTAACCCATGAAAAATGCATCTGAAAACATTTTTTCTTTCCAATTTTACAATTATGCGGTAAAGGTGAATAAGCTTTCTGATTGCATGGTGTATAACACAGCTATGAAATTCCTGTTATGATGGACTACAAGGAGGCAGCGACTATGGACTGGCAGGGAGAGGAGAGAAGAGGAGAGAAGAGGAGAGGAGGACCTTGGATTGGTTGTATATTCAAGGCAGAGCTTCCCTCTAATCCACATACACTCCGGCTCTGTCCCCCATGTGTGCCCTGCCCTTAAGAAGACAAACAATGGATATCCTTCACTCTCCTCCAGATCACCTCTTTCAACGCATTATCCTTAATCTATCGGCCAAGAGCCATGCTCTCTCTCTCTTTCTCCCTCTCTCTCTCAGTCGCCTTTTTTTCCACTCTCTCTCTCCTCCTTTCTTGGTTCCTCCTATACACACGCGGCGGTATATTCTTATGTAAAGAGTAGAAACCCGTCTATGCAGAAGAAAACATAATGTATTCTACAGAAATGCTCACATGAAACAGGTTTTAGGCATAAAACCCCTGGTTCACTTTGTGTTTGCGTAAGAGGGATTTTAGTTAAGCCCAACTTAACAGTCAGTGAGTTTAAGTAAAGGTGCTCCACACTTTCTATTCTGCAGCATAAACACTCAATATATGCTAAGCCTCATTCTCCTGGTGTGCATAATGCTGCCTGGATCTCACCAAGCTCCTGTGGACCCGCGCACACCGGCCCCACCCTCCTTACTCCTTCTGCCAATAGCTGCCAAGAAAAATCAATATGTCAATACACATCGCAAATGTTGGGTCTTGACTTTGCAAGGTAATGTCTGCTTGTCTCTGCAACTTTGCTCTGCGTGCAGCAAAAAAAAAAAAAAAAAAAAAGCCTTCATTCTCCCACGACTTTGTGTGATGGAAAACACAAACATCATGGGTATTCAGTGCTGTTTTCTGGCCTCGAATATGACAGAGACATTCAGTACACTTTGTCTGTTCGCTCTTCATGTACCCAACAGGGTCTGTTGTGCACAAATTCTCTTGAGGGTGCTTCACTTTTGTTGTTTTTAACATGACACTTGCTGAGAGGACGACAGGGAAGAGAGGGAGGCAGTTCATAAATGTTCTCAGTCTCTCAGTTTTCTATCAGTCTACAAAAAAAAAAAACATTAGAAACTTGTCTCCTTCACTCAGAAGAGGAGGATTTAGACTGATTTTAAATGGAGACCACAGCCTAGAGACTATGTTTCCGGGTTTCTTCCCAAGGCTCCATTGTATTTATGCATGGCGCTGAGAAGAGTGGGAGGGAAACGCCGAGGAGGAGAAACAGGGCTCAGAACTAAGAGCCCAGAAACCCCTGTATCTCTGAGAGATCGGTTTTGCTCCGAAAACTCTATCTACAGTTAATCCTCTGTCTCAGAGGGACACGTACACACACATTTATGCATACACCCACACACATGTAGGCACACATGCAAACGCACACACAAACACCTACAACTGTGCATGCTGATATATACAGTACATACATACACACTGAGTGAATGCAGAACATAACCGCAGGGCCACCCCATCTTCCATGGTAGCTATTGTATTCTTCAGTCTATGGGACTGGCTAAGGAATAATAACAGGCATTATCAAAATTGTTTGCACACTCATGGCCATTTTCTGTTATTGTGCGCTACTCCCAACATGCACTTCACAGCGAGAGTTGGCTCAAGGCCTGATTCTTTGCCCGAAGCACATGTTGAAAAGGATTTGCTTTCATATCTCGTGAACCATATGAACCCTGTCCTGGTAGAGTATGCTACAGATCAATAAAGCTGGACCATTTTGAAATATCCTGAAGAGAAAGACTGCCGTACATTAATGTCTGAATATCAATGAGATTTGAATTCAACAAAATGTTTTGTTATATTTCAAATATACACGGTGCTTCCATGGTTTTCAAGTGCAACTACTTTTTTTTATATATATATTTTATTTATATATATAATTTTCTACCATCAAGCACTGCAAGCAGCGAGGCTAGTTTGATGTGGCAGACTGGGGTCTTCAAGAGAGGCTTCATGAATAGGCTAGGAGAGCAGGGAGAGACCAAACAAACCTGTCAGACACCAGTGGTGTCTGGAACCCCTCAAGGTTGTTTTCTCTCCAGGGAT
>OMKZ01007515.1:9545-26449 GCA_900302535.1 Neoniphon sammara | reverse complement strand
TCCACTGCGATGGAAATTAAATGAAGGTGGCTTAGCGCAGCTAACAGAGGCATGCTTTGAAGGATGTAACCGGGGGAAGCTGCGCTGCCAGATCCCTTTCCATGGGCTGTGGATTTGCGCTGCTGAGGCGAGGACACAGCAATCACTCAGCCATGCAGAAGCCCAGACAACAGGACTAATCTCTCCACCTGACTTGTGGAAGCTCCGTTTTTTTCTGAATTATTTATTCCCTACTGCTAAAGACAGTAGGACAATGGAGCCAGAGTGAAGTAGATGGTAGATTGGTAGCCCTGACTGCAGTCTGCAGCACACATGGATGTGTTCAGCTTTGTGAAGATGCCAAAGCTGTCAGGGTGAGTCCGATGGATGATGCTGTGTATGTGCCTGTCTACCCCTGCATGGCATTTGTTTAATAGGTGCCGTGTTGTATTGTCAGAAGCATGATGTGGAGAGTAAGACAGGAATTAAATGAACGTGTAGAGCGGGTTTGGTGTAATTATGGTAGAAACTGAAACATACAGAGTTTATTAAATGATCATGAGAATAACTTGTGCAGTCATGTATGATGTTATGTGAAATGAATGGCCAAGTGAGGTAGATGGGGAGTGGGGGAACAGGGTGGGTGTACTGTGGATGGTGGCAGATGTGGCTCATGTGTCTAAACTTGGCTGAATATTTAGCATGTTCATCTCTAAGTTCATAAAATTGTTGTAAACCATGTAACATTCATCTTATATACCTGTTATTTTAATTTTTTTTAATGCCATGGCAACCAAGAGTGTTTTACAACATCATGAAAATCAACAGGAGTTATTTCAGAATTCTGTAAACACAATTTTAAATTGTTTCAGTTAAATGCTTATTGGGAAATAGAAATGAGACATGAGACATGATGACTTTTTCCAAAGAGAGATGTAAGTGATTTCCACAAATCAGATTTGAGCATTAAATCTGTCTTCATGATGGCTAAGTGTGTTCTGTCAAAGGCCAACAGGAGGCTATCATATAATATGAGTGGCCAAGTTGACTACCTTAAACAAACATGGGGATGAGGACTCACACGTCCCTTAGCTGATTCAGAACAAGTAAAACACAATATAGCAGCTTCACTGTTTTTCCATTAAACTGCACATTATTGTAAGAGAATTCTCAGGCTTTTTTTTTTTTTTTTTTTTTTTTGGTGTATTTCAGTGTGAAATAGAATTGGAATTAGGGATTTTTACCATGACGTCTCGGTAGGTAAATTAGTGTTTGTGAAGATCCTGAGTATTTCATTCATTTCCAAGGCAGAGAGCTCACCTTATGCTCCCATGAGTTTGCTAGATTGTGTTGATCTGCCACAGTGGGCTGTAATCCTCCTAGGGGATTTAGCTCCATCAGCAATACCACAGGCTATTGGTTGTGAAAGCAGGTGATCATAAAAGGGACATATTTAATCAGATATACATCACATATTATGGGATGCCCATTCATTGCATTTCCCCTCACTTATGAGTCATCAACTGACTGAATTGGCATTTGTTCTTTGCTGCAGCTCAGCATCCTGATTCTTTTGTTGTAAGAAAATTACAGCCTCTGTTTGGAAACAGCCCTGCAGGAGAGCAGGTGGGCAGGTAGAGCTGTTCCTTCAGATGATGGGACCATCGCTTTTCAGTTAGTGTCTCTCCATGGCTGCATCTATAATGTGGCTCCCAATGGACCACCAACATCAGTGCATCCTGTCACTGTTAATAATGCCACACATGCTGTTGTTCCTGATTACTGGTTAGCACTGCTGCTACTCAGGCTTTTTTTTCTCTGCTGCCAGCCAGAATTTGAGTCAACAGGGTGCTATTTTGCCATGGCTAAGAGAACATTTTACACAGTCAGCCGTAGTATGTGTTTCAGAGATCCATGAGCACAGGAATATCTCCCCTTGTCGTCTCTTCCTGCTGCCTAACAACACCCCCAGATGTCTCTGCTGTCAGAAACAGGGGCATAGATGTGCTTTGACTATCTGCATATCTCGCTGTGTTTGTGTCTAGTGAAGATTTTCACTGGTTTGATGTTTCTTTTTTATTTGAAAGATCTTGTACTTAACACTCATCTTCTACTTACTGCATCCAAAGAAAAGGTTGAAGCATTTGACCACAGCTGTTTAAACGGATGTCTTTTTGATCTTACAGTGCAGCAATGTTGGTTAAACTGGAAGGAAATTCTGAGTGGCAAGATTTTTGATAGATCCTCTGGGAGCTTTAGATGCTTTGTAAATGACTCCATTAAGGAAATAAGGTACACAAAATATTGGTGGTATGGGTAAAAAGGAAATGTCAATTATTTTACAATGATAGTGAATAACTGACTTAAGTTGGCAATATCTATGTGTGTGTGTGTGTGTGTGTGTGTGTGCGTGCACGCATGTGTGCCAAAAAAAGGGTCCAAATTATTTGACTATATGATGTTTATACAAAATTAGCTATAAGCAGTAACAAATAAAAAGATGGACGTGTTCATTAAATAAGTGTTCATAAGCATAGAAAATTATTTGGATGGCAGCGGAATGAATGGCGCCAACAACTCAACATGAAGAAAATGGAGGAGGAGTCAGATCAAAATTAGTTGGACTGTTGTATGTGTTGCTGCTTGGTTCATTGCTCAGTGTATTTTCAATAGTGATTCATAATATAGTCAATTTATTATGTGGGCCTGGTTAGGCCTATTTTAACTGTGCAAAGTTTCCACACAGAAGTCACTGGACTGGACAGAATTTGATTAACCTAAATGTTCATCAGAGTACAAGAAGACCAAAAGATTTGTCTTACTTGGCTGTTCAAATCAGAACCTCTCAGGCAGAGTAGACCAGAGATGGCTTGAGGTTAGCAATGGGAGCCAGCTGGCTGGTGAAAGAAGTCTCAGGCAACCATTTATTTTGTTCTGTCCTTTAGAGCTTTTAGCATAAAAGCAGTGAATAACACAATGAGGTGCAGGAGAATCCAAAGCTAGCACAGTGCCCACAGGGGAAGTTCATCACTATATTCAGTTAATACTTTACATAGAGCACTGCGGAGCACAGGGGCCTGAGGAGATTACAGTGTAATAAAGAATGATATGTTTTATGAAAATACACAGATGTTCTCCTGTCCTTTCTGCCTGTCTCTTTGTTATAGCTGGCTATATATTTTAAGCTTAATATTAATAGAATGAGGGAAAAGATCATCTATAGTAAATGCCATGGGTGCCTTGACAGGCATGTGTGCGCTGAGGCCAATTGCAGCCCATCTCTGAACAGTGTATTATCTTAAGCATTTAAAATGTCTGTCCCTACATGTGTGTGCATGCACATATGTATTTTCCTAGAACTAGTAATCTGTTTTCCACACCATTATTCTAGACCATCGATAATCTGTCGTCTGAAATGATATAGTGTATTTTATGGCTGTATTTATTCTAGTATTTATTGCAGAAGGAGGATGAGTGTATTGGAAAAATAGTGATTTGTTTGTTTGAGGTAATGGTCTAAAATTATAACTGGTGTAGAGCCAGACTGGTTCCTGTGGTGCAGCAGAAAGCAGATCCAGGTTCCAGAGGACCGATTGCTATTTGATAATACTGAGGCGTTTGCTAGTTAACAAGTAAACTACACATAGAGACAGTGGGACTCCTAGGCTCACTTACTCACCATAAAATACCGGGAGGATCTTAGAAGGTGGGTTGGTTCCCACATGCTGTTTTATTCCCATCCAGAGGAGATTAGCTAACCAGAAAACCATTCTATATAGAGACACCAGAGAGCAGCTCGGGATAGTGCTGTTGCCCATGGCAACAATATCAGCACTTCCGAAGACAAATACGGAAATGCAATATTCAGCTGTTTTGGAATGATGGTAAAAATACACAGACAGCCTTGTCCAAAAGCAGATTTCTTTGTGTAATGGATTTGAGTATTCCTGCATAATGTGAGTGCTGGCTGTGCTATATGGTGCACACAAGAAATTCTGGTGGTGCAGTTCTCATGTTTGACTGTGTTGGTGTGATAATAAGACCATCAGCTCCTGATCATTTACATGATATGTAGGTGGCTGTCACCAGTTTTTTTCCCACTCTAATGTCTAATTAACTGTGAAGCTGTCTTGGCACAAAAAATAGCTGTAGGAAAATGCAGTAATATATGACATTTTGGGCCAATATGAGCATAAAACTGAGTAATTATGTGTAACTATTTGGTCTACAATATTTTTGAAAAGTCTTAAAGTCCTCCTTTTTTGTAGTGACACTGTAGTAAGGAGGTATAAATAGCAATAAAATCTAAATAGTGGATTGGACTAGTGTACACAGTGCTTCATGTTGACCAATGGATTTGTGCAGAGCCATGGCAGAGCTTGGGGAAGTCAAACAGAAGGCAGATGTTTTCCAAGACAAAAGGCAATGCATTTCTGCCCCCAACAGGATGCAGGCAGCCTGAGAGGAGCAGAGGAATAAGGCCCTTAATCAGAGTGGTTCCTCTCTGTCTGAACCACTCCTCTGCTCCACTCCCCAGCCTCCTCCCAAGGGATGGTCATCTCATCTGCTGTCTCTCCGCAGATTACATATCCAAACAGAATTACATTAGCAGTCTCTCCCTGCATAAATATCTCTGTTTAATTCAAGAGCACTGGGGGAGCAGTGTCATAGACAGCTCATCGTGTCACTCTTGTCACTCATGTACCCTTGCACTCCCTGTCGCATGGGAATAGGAAAATACACATTTCTTACACCTTGTTATAGTTGACTTAGGGGTGAAGTGAGTAAGTGCTCAGTGTTTGGTGATAAAGCAGATGGCATTACGGCATACAGTATATTATATGCAACAGAAACTATTTGTAGTGTTGGCCGTGGCATGATGCATGAGGGAAGGGATTGTTGAGGCAGGATGGTGTATAAGACTGCACCCATCTATTAAATCACACATTATATCATAGTCTTTTCCACACTGGCCACTTTGGTATACAGTTATGTGCTCTGAGATCCAGTATATTGGCTAGGCACTTAAAGGACAGCTGATATTTATATGGCTATTTCAAGAGAGTGGTCAAAGAACCAGAAAAACTGGAATGTAGAGCCTGGTTTGTTTACAGTCACCACGCAAACTTCAACAAAATGTATCTACCCAATGGGAGTCATAAGGGCAATCACTAAATTTTCACCTGGTTCTCTCAAGGGAAAGGATACTCTGAATATCCCATGAAAAACATATTAGGAATTATCCTTTAATCCTCAATACTGTTAATGGCGGGCATGTGGCACCAGAGTGTGGTCTCATATAGCCAACACTCATGGAGATTGTCTATGTAAATTATTCAAGCACAGTTGAGTGTCTCACTGCTGGAATGCTATTGCTAGCTGCGGCTTGTCAAAGAAAACACTACAGTTATATCCTCCATTAACTGGAATTCGGCTCTCACAATGCACTGAAAAGCCCGCTTACATCTGACTTGCAAAAGACAGAGAAGCAAGTGAAAGTGAACTACCGTGATAAAGCAAGGATCACGTTGTTCATGCAATTTTTATGAGGGACTGAAAAGTGATCTTTTCCCGATCTTCTCAGGCGGCAAAATAAAACTAATTTATTCAAAATTACAGTTGCTGGTAAATTTAGATGACAGAATATTGGCTCATTTACAGACAAAGATGCCGTTTATCCTCTTATCAAGATATTAGGATAAATGTGTGAACTGTGAAATGAAACCTGTAAATGAAAGTGTGTTATAATCTCTCAATCTTGATTATAAAGCTTTCTTTAATTCACTGACCTTAATTGCCATGACAACAGAGGCTTACAATCTCACATAGCTGCAATGCTCTTCACTGATTATTATTTTCATATACCATGTGTTGTTTTTAGAGTGTTGGTTTTCTTTGCTGAGGAGTGACTCAAACCATGTAATGAGTTTCTCATTTCATCTGGCACTACATGTTTGCTATGGTGTCTTATGTGGTTGCTGCTGAGCAAAACCTTTGTCACAGATTTATTATTTAATATGGATTCTTTGTTTGTTTGTTTTGTTTGTACAAATTCAACAAAATAAGGGCGGAAAAAAGCTGTGATGCTTTTTGTAATTTTTGTGCATTTTGTCCCAAAGGAGATCCATGAAGAAACTACATTTGACTGTAAAAAAAAAAAAAAAGAAAAAGAAAAAGAAAAAAAAAAGAAAAGAAATTCTACTTTTCCTAGTTCTAATTCTCCTCCACCTCCTCCTCTCTGACTCTTGGGTAACCTGTTCATGAATTGTGTAGAATAGCTTACCCACTTGGCGCTTGATTACTCAGTCCTACGTGACAGTGCAGACATAATTTATTAATGCCTGGTGAGGAAGATCAGTTTCACTGTCCACCAGTGCCTGAACTTTTCCAGCGTCTTTGTAAGCTATTATTCTGCCGGGGCGCTTTGGCTCGATGGCGTAATGCATTTCCCATCTAGAAGCAAAAGAAATCAGAGATCACGGTATCTATGACTGTGCCATTAAAGGCGAGAAATTGGGGCTGTGAGGAACAAGATGGACTTTGTGGAACTATTTGTCAATTCAGAGACGTATTTTGAAAGAGCTTCATCCAGATCTGTGAGTAGAATGCTCCATTATTATATAGATCTTCAGAAAATTGTCCAACCTATCTGTGGCCACTTTTGTAAAGCCGAGAGCCTGGAATAAAATAGAACAAGTACTAATATTCAATGATGCTTTGAGCTTCAGGACTTCACCCTGTCACTCTATATATTACATCTGAGTCAGTTTGATTTGTATTCAGCAGTACTGTAAGTTAAATATTAATATGTGTAACACTGGTAGATCAAACATTGCTTGCATTAACATGAATGTTCATTTTCTTTTTTTTTTCGAACATGAAATGGAGGATAGAAGTGGGAGTTGTCAATGAGGTGAACATAGCCCCAACAGTGTCAGACAGCATCCAGTTGTGTAGACACACATCATTTGGGCTGGAGGAAATATGTTCTAAATATACACCGCAGAGGCCTGCTCCCAGCTAATGTACTGTAGGTCAGATAAATCCATATCCATGTGGAAACACTAATACCTCCCAAACACACCACTGTGTTGGACAGAAATCAGATTGCTTCCTGTGTTCTACGCCAAGCCTCAAATAAAATGCGCTATTGTGCAGTAGGTAACAAAGACATTGTTTTCACCTACCTTTTCTGTGTGATTGCGCTATGAATTAATTATGATTTAATACATGCAATAACACTTTAAGGGCTTTTGTGGTGAGGTAAAGTGACCTCAAAGCTGTTTTTAAGCTTTGGTTGCATACGGTTGCATTATATTGTCGCTGTTACAGTAGATTCAGGGAACAATCTTACAATTTTTTGTGAGGTTAATCATTTTGTTTTGTCTCATATCATACATTGTGTGGATCAGTTCATAGTATAAAGGTTGTTATTCATACATATCATATGAAAATGACATGCACATGCACAGACAGGATGCACATGAGCTCACACACACACACACAAGGCTCACACAACAATACAGAAACACACATTTTGCGCACAAATTATTCTCATCGGTACAGTAACTGGGGAAACATTAAGAGGGAAAGAAAGAGGGGTTTTGAATAATGAATGCCAAGAGCCCTGTAACACGGCAGACAAGCCTTTGAAGTGACATAACTTACTGCCACTGCTTTCATAGCATCACCATTCTGCAGACACATAGACAGAGATACAGAGAGAGGGAGGGAGAGACAGAAAGAGAGAGAGAGAAAGACAAATGGATGGAAAGAAAGAGAAAGAGAGAGATGGTTGTATTTTACCACTTGGAGTGGCTCTTCTGAAAACCTGCATTATGCCCACTTGTAGCTTAACCGTTTATTGAAAAGACTGTGGCTTTGTGTTCATGTTTTGTTAGGCCTTTTTTTTGTTAGAAGTGTGATTTTTGAGAAATTCAACTGTAATCTATTTAGACCGACGCCATTTTACTCACACACTAGGCTATTATAAATTGTTTGGTGAATTGTCGAAAAGCTCATCCTCTTTTCCCCGATAAACTCTGTCAACTGTTCTTAGCATTGAGCATATCAAATAACTACCTTATAAGAGAGATTCCCCTGGGCTTTATGAGGAATCTGCTGACATCTAGGAATAAAACCAATTTCATGCCTCTCAAAGCACAAGAGTGAGGCATGACAACTCCGCCTGTGTGTCTAGGTTACATAATTAATTTGATTTGCATTCATTGACTGAGCCCTGGTTATAGAACACTGTTTATCACATTGAAATTAGACATTCACTTGTCATTAGTTTAGAATCGCCTCAGATTACGCTGTGAGTCATTTATTCCTAGTATATGATTCATCACATTACTCTAACAAATATTACTTGAAATTCTTTTGCTTTTCCAAGCTAGAGACAGATGTGTCATTGTGAACACGAGTGTATATCAAGTATGAGCAATTTTTTATTGGATGCTGCTGGTGTGGTTACGCAAGCACTGAATTGTGATATGCTGTGAATGTATGCTGTGAATGTATGCATGATTTCTTTCTCCTGTCTAGCCACAGGACCAAATCCTCAGGCTGGCCACCGCCTTCAGGGACCTGGAATTCGTCACACGGACCCCCCAATGGATGGGACATGGGCACCGCTAGAGAGGGGCGTGACTGCTACATCAAGTAAGTGACCAGTGTTTAAGGGAACCGAAAGGGAGCTTCCTCTCTCTCTCCCCCAGATGTTTCAGAGGCTTTGCCAACCTGTGATTATTCTAGCCACGTCACCGCCTCCACACTGTCTCCATCTGTGCATTCAGAATACTGATTCCCTGTTTCTTCCACTGCTGCGCACACACTGCCCCTGCCTGCTCTCTCTCACTCACACATACTTACACACACACTCACACACACACATGCTGACGTTATTTCTCAAACAGATGCAAACCATCTTGAACTTGCAAAAGCAGAGAAGGGCGTGTGTGTGTGTGTGTGTGCTGTTACTGATGGAGGATTCACCTGCACTGGGACTTGTTTTGATCTGACAGTCTGCATGTATCTGCGGAGATGCTGAGTTGCAGTGTTATCAGCATAATCGATCCTTAGGCACTTCTGGATATCTGTACAGACAGGTAAAAAAAGAAACTCTCTCTCTCCAATGGTACAGTTTGCTGGTCTGATTCTTGAGTGTGTGAGCAGGACGTTACTGTAACAAGTGAATGTTTGGCTGCTTCATCTGTTGTTCTGCTACTGTACACTATGTATGGCTGAGCTTCACTGTTTTTCCTCCGCTCTCCTCTCTCACCACTGATGTACGAGTGTGCATTCATATTGAATCTAAAAGTGTTGCAGCCCTCATACACCAAATTCAACCACATGTACTGGATTCTGACTTTCCTCTTCCCTATTTTTTTCACATTTTATTCCTGTGTAAATGAGAAGAAACACTAAATTTTATTTAGATATGTTGCTTTTTTTCCTGTCATATAATATATAATAATATGTATAATATATATAATATGTATCATAGTAGAATGAAACATGTAGCTGTGTACGATGATTTACTACTGGACTTTAATGTATATGTTTCGGTCTAATGGGAAAACGCTTTATTTGAGTGGTACAGTATGCGCGTAAGTAGGAGGAACATAACTCACGCATGGGTTATGGCACGAGAAGCATGATGGCATAAGAGTTACATAAGAGTTAAGGAGCAGCGCAAGTGCTGCATGCAGAGTGTGTCTAGATGTTGCATATTGTAGGATTGCTTGAGATCCAGCCTTAGTTTTCTAAATTTGAAGAGGACTCATAAATAATCTAGTGTGTATGTCTGTGGCTGTCAGTAGCAATCTGAGTTTGTCAAGGCTCCAGTGTCCTCATGCTAAATTGCTGTATTTCTCAATGAAACGCGCATTTGGTCTTTGTGACAGGAAAACATTAATAAAGCAATAGCTGTCATTTAATATGTGCAATGTGACACACAGCATTTAACTGATGTAGCGATATAGTGTAGGGATTGCTGCAGCAGTGTTCAACAGAATGGATCAATGTCAGAAAAGGCAAAGTGACACATTTAACAGAGACTTCTCATTAAATGAGCCTGATCAACAAACATTTGTTATTGAGCCTGAGCATAATAGATGGCAAGACGGCAACCTCTGTCTGCAGTGGGCTACAATGTCAGCATTAAATAAGTGAAATGGTGGCGGTAATGAAACAGCCAAACCACCTCATTGAACATTAGTTGTGACTGTTCAATTTAAAAATGTTTTGTTCCAGTCAGGACAAATATAAGTCCTTCATGACTAACAGCAATAACAATGTGTCAGCTATGTCAAAGCAGCCTCTAACAACCAAGGTAATAAGACGTTGCTTTTGGCAATGAGGTTCCACCAATTTACAAAAAGGAAAACAAGTGAAAATGAGTCTTTGTACAGTGACAGTAAGGCCAAAATGTGTAGCTGTGGCTAATAGTCACATAAAATCATTCTTTTTCATCTTTGTGTTGACTGTGTAGCCCATAGTATGGTTTTCGAGTGCTGTATAGAGTATTATAGAGCTACATTGGCAGCTAATGGGGATGATTAAGGACCATTAGACGCAAGGCTGTCAGCACGTTGGGAGGCAAGCCATTTTTAGCAGGTGGCCATGGTTGGGGAGGAGACAATGCGCTTCCTGAATGCACAGGTCCATATGGTTTTTGTTTGTGCGCAATCTGTTACGTTTTGTCATGTTACCGAAAAAACTGACACAGATCCAAGTTCGGTGTGGCTCAGAAGCACCTTGTGAAATTCAGGGTGATACTCTTCATTACTCAGTGCTTTTGTAGCTATTTGTAATACAGTTATTAGATGTTGTGGAGTAGAGCGCATCAGGGTTGCCCACCCATAATACTGATACAATACAAAATCTTCCCATAATGATCAGAAAAAAAATGTTTGTGTGTAGTATTTATTCAGTATCAAAAGCGATTTGTTCAGTTGTTTCATGCTAGGGTGATAAAAGCGAGGAAATATGAGTCAATAAAATATTCATAAAACACAAAATTATAGACTGGCAGAAAACCAAATCTTGATAAAGACCTCTGGGTCAAAACGTTGATCATAAATGATGGAAATGAAATAAATGTGCGGCTGTTTGCATCTTTCTCAGAAAAACAAAACAACAGGTAAGTACTCCGTGGCTCTGTTTGGGTGCACAGCACACTCTGTGCATGTGTCAGTGTCAGTGTGTGAGTGAGTGTTTGCGTTGGCTGTAGCTGTGATGGTAGATTACCGTGACTCAGGGCCCTATTTTGGAGAAACCGTATACTTTGAAATGAAGACACCTGATTCTGCATACGTTTTAAGGAGTTCATCGGAAACATTTTCAACTATAGGACTGACTCATCCCAAAAGCCTTTTTAAATGCCTGTCTTTCCTGTCATAGGGTCACAAGTGAATTACTATATTGGTGCACTCAGCCTACTGATGGTTTTAAATACTGGCAGAAGTGCAATTAAGAACCTGGCATGCTTAAGTATATCAGGTGAGGCTAGTAATAGTTTGTAGAAATTGTAGGTTGTGTGGATATATTAAATGATAGTTTGGTTCAAAAGCTACAGTGATAAACTCTGATGTCTGCCAGTCACAATTTTGTCAAAGTCCATTCCACCTTCTATTAATTGTATGTTGGAAAAAGAGAGACATTTTTTTTTTTAACAAAGTATCTTTTGCACCTAAATTCAGAAGTGTAGCCAAGCCCACCCACTGCCTGATTAAAGGCTACATGGCTGGTGTGGTTTTCAACAGAAACAAAGAGTGTGATGTCTTACACAATGAAACAATTCAAATCATCAGAGGGGGCAATGTGCAAAACGTACAGTGGCCTCTGCTTAAAATATTCATACAGAATTAAATTAGTATGTATTAACATGTAGCATTTTAATATCATTACCACATTAATCTTGAGACATTAGCATAATTACTGTAAGCAAATGAGACTGTTGCCGAGAAGACTGGCAGCCTCTACTGCCTCTACACAGACTTTTACATTGTGTGCCACCAGGTCCAATTTTCTGCTGGACTGCATTATGACACAAAGGGAGTTTTATTATTTACACCTGCCGTGGTCAACCTCTTCTCTTCAGATTGTACAGAAAGTAGAGCCTAGGAATTTAAGTGGTGCTGAACAAGACTATATCACTTCATTTCTATTGTCCTTATACCGGTTGCCAGCCAGCTGTAGAATTATTTTTTGATTTTCACTGATTTATGTTTAAAGCTCAGCCAGGTCTGGTCCCTACTGTTTGATCCCTACTACTTTCTTTTGCTCCCTAATGTTTTTTTTTATTATTATTATTTTATGCCAAACACTGTGCTATTTCTTCCTTTTATTCATGCCCTTAGGTGCCTTGCCATGTTTTTGTGCCTAAACAGTTAACTTTTCAGGCACATTTTTGCAAATGTTCATTATGGGAAAAACAATGTAAAGCAGCTTGTATCAAACTCACATCACACACTCAGATTAACTGAAAAGATACAGAATATGTATCAAGCAGAAACTAGAGAACATAGAATTGAGCATTTTCATGTTTACAAATACTGCGGATGGTCCACGACTGTAAGAATGAAGAATATATATGAAATCTGAACTTGATTGTTGTGACGCTTTAATTGCTGCATTAAGAATTATTGAATTCTTATTTGAAATATCACAAGAAGTTCACCCAGCTTTAAACGTCGCCATATTGCCTTTTTAAAAGTGGAAAACCTGGTATGTGTGGTACTGAGATTTATCAAACATACAGATTGCACTCTCCTTGTGCCTTGAAAGATTAATTGTTGGTATTTAGTGGCAAATGGTACATGTGTCAAGAATAACTGTGAATTACACACTGCCTTGTCTGCCCACGGCCTTAATTAACCGACACTGTTGGCACCATGGGGAGCTGCTGCTGCTGCTGCTGCTGCCAGAGCCTGGATGAACACTGTACAAACATACAGATTACAGAACATGTAAAAGCTACAAATTTGCACTTTATGCGCTCTCAAAAGAAGGTAAAGGCAATTGGAGCAAAGAAAGTGTTGCAGGGAGCGTGGGTAATGAAGTCCATTGGAATAATTGAAGTAACACATGAAAGACGGCTCAAACTGTAGAAGGCCCTGGTTTGCAGCCAGCTATCAGTGGCAGGGCTCCTACATTTGTCGAGATAGCAAAGGTCAAACTGAAGCAGAGAGGAGATTGCCACAGCATGGCATTCTAAAACATACCTGACTTGCATCTTTATTAGAGTGCAATAGCTTAGGAAGGCAAAAGCCTATTTGGTAACATGCAGTCATAAAAGCCTGACAAAGTGCTGAGGAGAGCAGCGTATGCAATTGTGGTTTTCTTTGTAAGTCATAACAGGAAAATACAATTGTTGGAGCTTGATTGCCACCGCCCACATGTTCTATTTCTGAGGTATTGCACTAGCTCCTTCTTTCAAAGAATATGTTGCTTTCTAGCTTTGAACGTTTTGGGGAATTAATCTTGGGAAAATATCCAGTTTCCACATATTTAAAAGCATGAAATTTACTGCTGTTCCCTTTATTCAAAATATTTTACAGCCTCCTCTGTCACAGTCGTTGCTTCTTACAGTTATTCCGCTAGATTCTGTTGGTTCAGCATGCAAATTTTGACATATTCTGGATCATGAATGCTTTTGTCAAAAGACATAAAAAGTGGCCTAGAACAGTTTCTTTGTCACTCACATTAAATCTCAAAATATAGTGACAAGAACAGATCTTTGATTTGTAACTTTATTAACATCTGAATGTACAGAACGAAATCTCATCATATCTTTTTTCCTGTTCATCTACTCTACCACTCTAATGATTGTCACTATTGCCCCCTGTTCCTCACAGCCACGTCTCTCACAGCAGTTCCCTGGAGGAGGTTCGTCTGGACGGAGATAAGTTTGTGCCTCCAGCTCCCCGGAAGGTGGAAATGAGACGAGACCCAGTCCTGGGCTTTGGCTTTGTGGCAGGCAGTGAGAAACCTGTGGTGGTCCGCTCAGTCACACCAGGTAAAGTGTCCCGGCTTTACAGTAGGTTTTAATACACTAATGAGTCATTCCACCTGAGGCCATTACCTACAGATCCTCCAATGGAAAAGAAATCCCAAAATGTAGCTAGAAATGGGGGAGGGAAAAAAAAACACTGAAGTTGTGCTACAGTGATGAATCATTGATTTTAAGAGTGCTCAGTGAGTAAGCATCCATTAGAGCTTTAGGCCAGATGCGGGAAACCAAGAAAATAAAGATGAATAGATTGACCTTCTGCAATTTGTACCACTTAACTCTTGTTTGGCATGTGTTGGCAGGGGGGCCCTCGGAGAGCAAGCTGATCCCAGGGGACGAGATCATCATGATTAATGATGAGCCAGTCAGTTCAGCACCAAGGGAGAGGGTTATTGACCTTGTCAGGTGCGACATCATGCTAAAATTAGATGCAATTTTTGCTATTCTTGAGATGCAATTCTTCACTTATATCTGTTGTAGATAATTATACACATGCTGTCTGTTTTCTTTGCCTTGTGAAAGGCAGTGATTTAGTTTGTTCCTCACAGTTTGTCACTTATCTAAACTAGAGGGAGAGTGCAATTATTTATTTATTTCAACAATTTACAGCTGTACATATTGTAGGTGGCCATAATTTATCCATAAAAAAAGAAACCAGCTTTTTTGCATTGCAGTGACCCAGGTTCCTAGCCCACACCCTTTGCTGCATGTCATCCTCTCTATCTGCCCCGTCTTTCCTGTCTCAGCCCAAAAAATAATCTTTAAAATAAAAAAACGCAGTTTGTCAAACCAGTCTGTCACTCTTTTAATGTCTCCATCTATTATTTGAGCTCTAACAGAGCCAAGGTAATAATTGGATAGATCTAATGCAGCATAATAGACACCTGCACCATTCACTATGATTCAGCTGTATGCGGGTGTTGGTGTTTTGTCATGCGTCTCATTAGATTAATGTCATTGACACAGCTGAGTGACTGGCTGTGAGTGTTGGGTCCTCGTATGACCCGTGCTGCAGCCTGTAAACAGTAGATTAGTGCAGTGAAATATGCCCATGTGCAGGCCACTCCATCACAGTCCCTTGTTACCTTGACTGGGCTCTGTCTCTGAATGAGAATGCTGTACTAAAGCTTAAGCGAGGCTGGCCACCAAGAGTCTAACTAAGACACAATGCACAATGTCTACCTCTACAATAATGATCAGTCCCACTGATCAGCAGATACAATGGAAAACTGTTGCTTGATGAATAATTGCAATACTTTAAACTTTTGCTTGGTGATTAATCACAGCGCTTCTTCCATGAATTTAAGGAATAAAATCTTAAATTGTTAATTTAAGGTTTGTTTGTGTATATTTTTCTGCAGGAGCTGCAAGGAGTCCATAGTGTTGACCGTTGTCCAGCCGTACCCAGTGAGTTTCTCCATCCTCAAAGTCTCCATTCCCAAAATGAATACACTCCAATGGACTGTTTGTGTATTTGGAGCTGATTATTTTGTAGACTTTGTGAATGCAAGACATGAATCATGCCCATATGTCGGTGCTGGCACTGTATCAGCGATGCTGCTGCTGAGTGTTAGAACCTGACTAACTCAAAGGGAATCATAATGCTGCAGTTTTCTCATGTTGTAGCATCAGATCCACCCAAGACCCCAGATGAACCTGCCTCGTCAACATCTACTAGAATCATGGTGCACCAGATGGTGATGATACAATGCCAAGAGCATATATTCTGTCTTTGTTTATAGTTTGTGAAATAAGTCAGTGGTGATGAAATTATACATGAATTCTCAGCAAAAATAGGCCAAATCATCAGTGCTTGCTCACTGAAAACAATGATGCAGAAAACTTGAATAAGAGACTTCACGAGAATTCTCTATACACTGACATTAATTACAATCATTTGTGCCATGCACAATTTTCCAAACGTTTTCAAATGATTGTTTTGAAATTACATCCTTTCACGGTTCATTTCAATTAATCATGTTTCTCAGAATCATGAGTGTTTCAGGGGAAATAGCATGATAAGTCTTATTCTCTGGAAAAAAAAGGGTTCCCACTTAACAAGCAGCTATACTTGAAAAGGGCTTTGGTTTGCAGAAAAAAAAGGAATGTAGGATCCCATAAGACACAGAAGAACAGGAAGAGCAGCTCCACTAATCCGCCCTGTAATTGCTCCCGTTTACCAGACATTACTTGAAGCCTCAACAACACACCACCACTGGGGGTGTCCTTCTTCTCATGTCCTTACCCAGGACTGTTTTATTTTCGATTCAGAGTGGAGAAATGGGACGTTGTGATGAAGATGCTTAGATTACAAGAAAGGAACATGTCCTTGAATTTAATCAAGCTGTAAAAACACATGACTCATCACGCATGATTGTGGCATCTCTGAAGGAGCCAGACTTGTTACTAATGGTCCTTTTACTCTGTCCTTTCTTGTTTTTCCCATCTTCTAGTCACCCAAATCTGCGTTCATCAGTGCAGCCAAAAAGGCCAAGTTAAAGTCTAATCCTGTTAAAGTCCGCTTTGCTGAGGAGGTGATCATCAATGGCCAGGTCCCAGTAAGTCACAGTGGACACTAATTCATTTGGCACTCATCAATGTAGTGAACAGGAGATAATTAATACTGACTTTAACTCTTAAAGCTGCTGTAGGGCAGATTGAAAATGTTAAAAATCAGTAACTGTAAAATGAGGAATTGCATGAGCAAAAAACACACTTCCAACCTCTTTCTTTGCTGTTCTCTCTTTTCCCATCACTCTATTATCTCTCTTTTCAGCTATAATGGCATGAAAAGTGCATGTGGGCATGAGTGGCAGAAAAAAAGGGGACACTTTGTTGCAGAGAGCTTCCCTGATTTGTCAGATGATTCACATAGGGCATAGGTTTTTGATAGAGCAACTACAAAGCA
>OMKZ01007507.1:1949-15870 GCA_900302535.1 Neoniphon sammara | reverse complement strand
CCAACTGCCGTTTTACCAAAATAAAATAACCAGTTAAACTGATGTTATACTGACGTGCTGTTTATTTGAGTATATGAGCCGAAATACGACTATACAGTAAAGTAAATAAAAAGACATTATGACAGTTCCATATTAAGATGACAGATGAGGAAAATGCCAGAATCTATATGGTGTATGAAACTTTTATTTTGGTAAATCGGAACTGGGAGAACATCCTAACCGCCAGCAACTTTAGCTCATTAAGGATACAGAGGAGGCTACTCGCAATCCCTCAAAAGTGGATAAACTTTAAATTCTGGTGAGTATTTTGACTTGAAAACACTCAGCCACACACACACACACACACACACACACACACACACACACACACACACACACACAGCACACACAGATGTGATGATGGATTGTGGTTTTATAGAGTTAGTTAAGTTGAAATCTAAGTTTCTAGTCAAAATGAATGTACTTTTACAACCCGGCTACAGCTAAAAGCCAAAGCAAAGCAGAAAGTTTTGTGGTGCATGTCAGCTAAATGACATGCAGCCAATATACCTTTAGATATCAAAAAATAATTATTTCACTGTATTTTAGCAAAATAGTGCATCTTTCTCGGCGCTTTCTGCTCGGAGCACACGTCAAAAATAGGCTCCATGCCGAACTTCTAGATGAGGCGGCGCTGCTGCGCGGCGTGTGGCTGCTCTAATCTGTTAACATGGACGCCGAAATGAAAACCGACAGGTAACGCAGCCGCCACGCAGCCGTGATGCATCCTGTGTGGACAAGGCCTAAGTCCTAGCTAGTGCAAAAACAGCTAAATCAAAGACCATGGGCAGTCAGTGCCGTTGCTTTGTTAAGTGACAGTAATGACGTCTTTGAGTGGTCAGTGTTGAGGTTAAGGTTTGCATACTCTAACTGCCCTCTAGTTGACATAGTAGTTAGTTATACTACATGGAACATGTTACTGTTCAACTCAGATGATAGTCATGAGATTATCTGTCTCAGGCTACACTGGCTACTTACACACCCACATGCACACATACACACATATATGCATACACATATCCACTCACAATGTGAGACCAATTTGAACCATGGTGATGTTTTGGCAGGTAGAAATATCACTGGAGTGCCTGAGACAAATGATGTCCTGTTGACTGCACTGTGCCCTGCAGCAGAAAAACATATTGCAGTACAATAGAAGCAAAACTGTTGAGCAGGTTGAAAGTACGGAGTCGAATCAATCAGAGAGAGAGAAATAAAAAGGCAGAGAGGGAGAATGAAACAGAGAAAAAATGAAGCCAAACATGAAATCACCTTTGCAGAGACCACAGAGGCTGCAATTAAAGAGAGGAAGTCAAGAGAAGACAAAAGTGCCACCAGGTAGCTCTGCTGGCTCCTGTTGGACCTCAGTTAACTGTTTGGTGAACCTTACTTAATCCTTTAGGAATTATATTCACCCAGTGAACCACAAAGACACCAATATTTAACTGCTGTAGCTGCTTTAGTTTTAATTACGTAGTGTAGACCAACTTCAGTGTGGTATTACAGCTAATTAACCACCACGGCTACTAATCTTCATTAGTATGATTTTATGTTTATGCAGTATGGTTTCTCTCTCCGTCTCATACACACACATGCTGTTTCCCACATTTATATTTTAGTGGGAGCTATGCTAATGAAGCCAGTGTCTGGCTGGATGAATTGAGGTCATGGCGTTATCATCACAAACCGCAACGATATTTTGTGATTGCGTTTAGCTGCGCTGCCAATGCAATGTTACATGTAATCTAAATGTTTAATTAGATCTGATTATATGTCCTTGTGAATTATATGATTGGGCATATAGACGCTTAATGTTTACTCCATGTGATTGCGTGGAGGTGTTTTTGTGTGTATATGTGTATGTTGGTGTGTGTGTGTGTGTGTGTGTGAGAGAGAGAGAGAGACAGAGAGAGAGAGAGAGATTTTGCCTCTGCATCGCAAACAAGTTACATAACAATTCAGCTCATTTCGTCAGGCAGGCAGAGGACACATAAAGAAATGGGAGAAAATGGGAAAACTGGAACATTATTGTTGATTTGGAGTTCATAGTCAGTCAGTCCACAGTTACTGTGATAACTGCTGAGATTTCAAGTGTCTTGTGTTAGCCATGATAAAACACATGCGTGTCAAGCTCTTGAATGCCCAGACTTGTTCTGTCAGGTTGTGTAGCTCCTCTTAGGTACAGATCACACTGGCAACTGGTGGAAGCAGCAGCATAATTCCCAGTGTTTTCTCTGGCTTCAGAGCGGTATGGCTGATCATGCCAGGGTTGTTCTGCAACACTTCCAGTTGAACTTGGCTCAACTTGAAGCTGAAACTTACTTTAGCGTGACCTGACCAATCAAAATTGTCAGAATCTAATAAGGCGGGACTTACATCAGTAGCTGACGAGCTGTTTGTTACCTGGTAACCAGATGGAGTGATACACTGCGCCTGTTGAAACTGTCCAAGTGCAGCGTCATGCTTTGCCACTGACGCTTGCATAATTGTGTAGCAGTGTAATGGCTCTAGCCATTCAGCCAAACACTGCTGCGAGATTCTTCTTCTCTCTCACCCTGTATATAAACGTCTGTTAATCAATATGATGAAAACAACATGGTGGTGGTAATAGCAGACCAATAAAACATGTAAACTAAAATGCCTGTCCCCCTGTGACTGTTGTTTGACCTGATTCTTCTTGTAGCTCCATTAAATATTTCTAACCTTACACCGGTTCCTAACTGTACGCGATGCGAGCGAGCGAGCGAGCGAGCGAGCGAGTGAAAAATGAATCCTAATAGGACGCGATGTAGAGGGCGATCCAACAGAATGACCCAATGAGATTCAGTGCCTTTTTACCTCAGAGAATCTTCACAGTGAGTACGTCGTGAGTACTACTTCACATTAGTTTGCTAACTTACTAATATTTGTATGTACTGTGAGCCTTTTTCCCCATGTTTTTTACAGACACTTGAGTTAGTATAATAATAATAAGTAAATTATAGTATCTCATTCTCTGCCTGTAGCTTCAAGCTTACCAGTAGGCTAAGGCACTGCCTGCTTCCTGTACCAAGGGCTGGCCAATAAAAACAGTTTGGAGGCGGGACAATGACAACAAAAGTTCGCTCATATAGAGACATGACGAATGATTTTTGAGTGCTGGGCGACGTCGCTCGGTCTTGTTGTCACTCGTCGCAGGTTAGGACAATTAGATTGAAAATAATGTGCGCTATTCAGTTTTGTGTTGCTCGCAAAAAAAAAAAAAAAAATCATCAAAAAAAATTCCTTAAATAATCTTCTTTTCCTTTGACAGACTGAAAATGAGTGTAAATCATTAACTGCTGTTGATTTAATGAGGCTTGGGAACACAAACTCACAGGCATCACACTAAAACATAAGTGAATTGGGGAGAATAGAGGATATGAAGAGTTTCATTTTTCATTTTACTTTACAATAAAAAAGTGAGGTTAGGAAATAATTGATGGCAGAAAAGTCAACTAATTAGGTTAATTTTTGAAGCATAGGAGATTTTGGAGATATTGAATGTTAAATTTCAGGTAAATGGTAATGTAATGGTCATTTAAAAAGCTATATAAAACTTTCAATATTCAGAAGGTATTTATACTTGAGACTGGTCTCAGTCTTGTCCACATAGAGGTGTCGGTCTTGTCATGCACTCAGATGCATTTTTACTTCATCTTAACTCAGTCTCCAACATTTAGGCCAGGCAAGAAATCATTGCATAGGCTATCTGTGAACTTCAAACCCAGTCTCTTATGCACAGTTCCTACACAGTATCAGAGGGGAAACGCTTGTTGGCAGTGATTGCCTGCGATTGTTGCTGTACTTCTTCACACTTCATCACACTCCACGCTGTGCACACCTATTTCACACTCTGAGTGTCCTCCAAGTCAGCTAAAATGCGTTTGCATGTCAAAATCATACAGAATTTCACTGTCAGGAAAATTAACCGTAAAGAAACATAGCACTATATAAATTCTGTAAAATAAAAATCACCGAAGCAGCTGGCACAACTTCCAATTTCAATTGGCATGTAGACAGAACACATAAGGAAACATAACTTGAGAATTATAAATGAGGGAATATTTTTGTTCATTCTTCTGTTTGATTTCACTGTCTTTTTCAGCTGTAAAATTAACCTAAAACATGTTTTGTAAGTTAAACCTTATTCAATTTTTAGGTGCAGTTTGTATTCTGATTCATGGTCTTGAAGTGAACTCGCATTGATCTGGTCTGGATCTTGACTCAGCCGCCGAACCTCTACTTTGGTCTTGGTCTCATCTCGCCCTCATTCCCCTTTTTAGTCTTGGCCTTGACTCAGGCTTGATTTACTATGGTCTTCGACTTGACCCGGTCTCGGCTAAGACAGTTGAACTAACACTACGCTTTATCTCTCTCTGTCTGTGTGACTCTCTGTCTTTGTCAGTTTGGGTGATTGGCGGCCAGTTTGTTGACCAGCAGTGGAACTGGAGCCTTAAATCATGTCTTCATATTGCTCACACTGGAAGCTCAACGGGAGTGACTTTTTAAAGGGCATGAGGCAGTTTTCTGTGATATATATCATGTCTGCCTCTGCGGGAATGCACACAAATACGTACATAAACACACACACACACACACACACACATATAGTCACATACACATACACACACATAGCTCTTTCCATGGCAGGTAGGGAGGCAATTATGACAAATGGAGAGGGCAGTGACCTCCCTGTAAGTAGTGAATCACCCCTTTAGGTGTAGGGAGGGAGAGGGACAGGTATAAATACATGTAACAGAAGGCATAGCATGTCAGAGTGGGATGTAATATACATGCCCTACGTGCCCTTTGAGATATCTGCAAGATCTTAGTAAATGTGAGATTTCTGGCGCAATATAGGCTATAATAGGGATTGCAAGAAAAGATTATGGCTCTGGGAACCAAATCAGACACCAATTCCCTCACCTAGGGACCAGTCATATAAAAGCCGATTGTATTAAAAGATATTGCTACTTGAAGTCATATGGGGACCCACCCGAATAACCCGTTTTGGGCTGTGACGTAGTGGTAAATCTGTAAGAGAAAGGATCTGTAATCCCTATAACTGGTTATTATCATGAACCACAACCAATATAAACAATAAGCAATGATATCCTCAGAAAGGATTTATGCACATGTTTTTTTTACCTTCAAAGTTTGATACCACCTATTTTGATGTATATGATGAATTGCTATGATTGTAACCCACCCCCAATAATCACACTAGGTGTTGTAACAGCAATTACATGCAATGCAAATACAAATACAAATGCTATAAAAACAAATGTGTGTTCCAGGTGGGACAGGTCATCTCTCTCCCTACTATGTGGAACTCCACACAGAATAAGGCATGATCTTGATTTTAGTGTTTCTGACCTGTCAAATTTTCAGGAACCAACTGACTCAGGAGCCACAGCGTTCAGAGCTGCAGAGTCACACAAAGTACCAGAACTGTTATATTTCCTATAGCAATATATGCCTTTAAATGTGGGACGTGTGACTCAGTGCTGATGCCTAACCGGGGGCCAAGTTTGTACACTGAAATCTAAAGTAGACTGGTGTGACTCATCCTGACGTGTTCAATCGAGACGCTCTTAGGTAACATAGCTTATGTCACAGCAGATGTTAAATTTGATCAGTTCTTAACCCTATCAATAGAGTTATTCTCTATGACATCCATTAAGTAAGGAATGGTATGACTAAGTTGATGACTAAGGCCTGTGACTGTGAGAGGCATAAGCTGTTATACAGTATACATTACAGTGGAAATGTGCGAGATCGTCCTTTATTTTATTTATTTTTATTCAAAGTACCGTCTACATCAGTGTTGGGCAGATTGATGCTTTTCTCCTTGGACTCCTCAGATATTCTGTATATGAAGTTTGAGTTTCTGTGGGTGGCTCTCTTTTCTTTGTCAGGGTAGTTAGCTGGTCATGCCGACTACATGACTCTTCTTCGGGTCTTTTTCCAAACAAACATAGAAAGCATCACTTCCTGTGAAACATGTTGCTGTGGCATCACAGTTCAGTGGGTTACATAGTTTTTCCGTTTCTAAGCGTGAGTTGTAAAGTTGGAGAAAATAATGTTGGTTTTGATCCATGGACTATGTCAACAGTAAAAAAAATGTGCTGTCTTTGTTCTTTAAGTAAGAGCCTCTTCTCCTTTAGGACCCCCATGCTGCAGATTAATCCATGGATGGTGTATGTTGATAAAGTTGATATCACTGTCAGTGTCATTGGGCATTGAGCTGATATACACTAGCCATTTGGGTACTTATACCATATATAAGTAATGTCACCAGTCTCTTTTGTTACTTGTTAGCCCTACAAAGTTAACAGTTAACATTCATTTCACCATAGAGACAAATATGTGTACCATGCATGCACTTACACAATGTGTAACTGTGGCCTCACAAAGGGTTGCAGGTTCAATTCACGTTTCTTTGCATGGAGTTAACATGTTCTTCCCATGTTCCCCAGAGTCTTGTCAGACATGTGAGACTCTGCATTTGTGTGTGTTATCAGTGGAATATTTGATGTCCAGCGGGCATCAGACTATGGATGACATCACTGGTGGTTCAGCATAGTGGGAGAGACTGGAGGGGCTGGAAACCATGAAAAACAGAGAGACGAGACAGGCTTTGTGGCGTTGCCGTGGATACAGCAATGCAACTGTCTCATGCAGAATGCCCAGTCGCACTTGACCATCTGTTTTTATTGATCAGATGGAAACAGACATGGAAAATGTACATGTTTGTCTGAGGATATAAAGAACTATATACGTAAGTGTATTGAAATGCTGAACTAGCTAGCTTACAGTTACAGATACACTGTTCTTGTGAACACTGCCCATGTGTTTACATTTAAAAAAAACAAAAAACTTTTTTACAGTGTCTATGTATTGACGTCGCTGATGCCACGAATGATGGGCAATTGTCTGTGAAAAGTCTGCTTGTTTAAAAACTGAATAAATGTCCATATGGGAGGCTCCAAAAGGTCACATCAAAGCTCCTCACTTTGCTGTTTCTTGGAGTGAGACAGCCTTAAGTCCTTGTGGATTTAGCCTTAAAGTCCATGAAGCCACGAGACAGGACGTCAAGATTCTTGTCTGTCTATCTGTGATGAACTGATGACCTTTCCCTTATCTTTGCCTTATGCCCAATGCATGCTGGGATAGTCTACTGCCACCCAGAAAGGAATAAGTGTGTAGGGAAAAGGAATAAATGAATGAATAAAAAAATGGGTGAATACACATATTTCTGAATTTTACTATTTCTATCATGTACTTTTGTCTTGACCGTGTCAGTGCCTCTCATCAATGACACAGTTCCCACAGGGACACAAAATAGAAAAGAAGAAAAAGGTCCTGAGGCCAAAACAGCTAAAGATTCTTTGCTTTTTTAAAAATTTTCAAGTACATGCATGCAGAAAAAAATACTATTGCTTCATGACTGTGCCGCCAAACATTTAGCAACTAGTAGTTTGTTGTCCAGAGTGTCCTTGATAAGTTCAGGCAGGGTGCTGTAACCATCGTCACAGTGTCACAAGGTGAGACGGTGCAGCGTAGCGCATCGTATCCCATTAATTCATCCTGTCTAACACCAAGACAACAGACACTAGCCAAAGGGCTTCGCCAATGCCAGCTGCCTCCCTTGTTAATTTGATTCCTCACCTTGTCGCCCAGCACCGGAGCAGTCGGCCACTGGACCGTCCAGGCGTTTTGTCTAGACATCTATTTGTGCAGACAAAAGGACGTTTGTTGTTGTATGTATAGTTTCCTTTCTCCTCCCTAAGTGTGTGTCTGTGTGATCTGGCTGCATGTAGGCACAGGTGTTGGGGAAAGATACAGCTTTCTCCTTTCCACCTTGTGGGAGGGGGAAACTGACCATGAGAGCAGAGAAATTGGAAAATATACGGTAGAGAGAGGAGTGAGGGAGTCAGTGAGTGAATTCAACAGCTGAATGGCGCCGGTGTGATATGAACTCTCAGAGGACGGGCTTTCAACTCCGTCTGACTGCAGTGCTCCAAAAAAGTAAGACACTACAGGGAGATCTGTCACTAAGTGCTATGAAATGCCAAAACCTGTTGAAGTAAAGGAAATGGTGGAAAACTACAGTTGGTCCTGGCCCAGTCTGTTTTGGTGCCCTGTTTGAAGTGACTAGTCACCTGATAGAGGGCTGTCAGATGATGTTCCACACTCCCTAGTGGCCAAATTGGAGGTCTTCAGCATGGGGTAATAATATGTAAATATGACAGTTACAAACTAGTGAAATGTTTCTCCCTGTGTGGTCTGAAACAAATGGGTAAGTTATTCAGTATTATCATTTTGATGGCTAAAAATTCATATTCCTGAATCTACATTTACAGCAGATAAAACCACTGTTTTCCATGTACTACAAGGATAATGAACAATATTTCTACACTTTTCTTATAGTCTTTCCAGAAAGCTGATAGAAAGTGATAAATATGTTTTTCCTTAAGGTCTTCCTGTAATTATGTCATGCGTCGCTACATTGCATGTATTCTAACTTAAATGGTGTTTTTTTTACTCTACATGTTTTCTTTTTTGCCTTATTTCTTGCTGTAGGTTTTATTTTTTTGTGCTACTTCTTTGTACCCTTTGACGTTGGTCATGCCTTTGAGCAGAAAGATTGTGAGTAGATAGCAGAGAAAACATGGAAATTGCTGTTATTTCCCCCGGCTCTCTTATCTCATGCTCCAGCCGATAGGTGGTTACTTTATCGGCTCCTCCGCCCCCCTGAAAGTGGAGGGAGAGAGGGGAAAGAAGGGCAAATCGAGGAGGTCTAAATCCCTGGAGACAGATTGGTAGATGCTGTAGGGTCAGGCTGTGAGAGAAGGTGCTGAGTGATCACACTCAGAAGAGGACAGAGAGAGTGAGAACGAAAGAGAGGTAGATAGAGGTGTGTCCGACCAGGAGGGAAAGGGTTAGTGAGCCGAGCAGCGCTGTGTAAAGAGAAATCCTGAGTGAATTCCTCGAAATAGAAATTTGGGTGGGCTGCCGTTTTGTGGACTTGATTTGATTGGGGGTGATAAGGCTGTGTGCCCTTGGTAGAGGAGACACATACCACCCCCACACACACACATACACATGTGTACAGAAATACAAACACTACAAAATGCATTGATCCATCCAAAGTCAGTCACTGAGTCATAATATCTTATTTTTCAGTAGCAGTAGCATTCACCCAAAATATAAAAAAGATATTTTTCCACTTATCCCAAGTGCAATCTGTCTATCCAGATAGTTTCTGTGTGTTATTTTGGAGAGGTTTCCTGTCTGCTGCGATCTCCTTTGTCTCCCTTCACCCCAATACAATGGTTTGTTTGTTTGTGAAGCTCAAACTGTCAAAAATTTACATATGAAAAACTCCAAACAGCTTTCTCCAAAAGCAATCACACCTGACACAATCCACGGCCCTCACCGGCAAAGCATTTTGTTGGAACTATTTGCTGCCGAAGAACCAGCAATCTGTGTCTTTCCACCCTGAAAGAAACCAACAAACTCACAGGTATTCAGAGATGTGTGTGGAGAGATACGGGTTGTAGTGGCATGTCGTTTCATTTTCTCTAACAGGCACAAAACAGAAACCACAAATGATTATTGAATCCACAAATGTCAAGTTAATTTTGTGCCCTTGTGGGGAATGATCTTACCAAATGGTCCTGGAGACAAAGAAGTTCATTTTGACTTTGACTGAGCAGCAGCAGGTCATTTGTACGGGATGAGGACCGGTGTCACGAGCTTTCCCATACTGTATCATTAGAGCCATCTGGACCTTAATTAGCTATTAGCACTATTAGCCTCATTTCCATCACCATCATGGCTCATATTCATCACAATTATCATCTAAGATGTTGTCATCTATCACCAACACAATCATCATCAACATCAACATCATCATCCTCATCATCATCATTATCTTCTGTCTTCTTTTCTGAATGTTAAGTGGACTCCTTCCAGTATGATTGGCATATTGCAGCACACTCTCTCTCTCTCTCTCTCACACACACACACACACACACACACACACACGTATACTGGTATCCCCGGGCTTCTGAAGGCGTGTCTGTTTAGCAGTGATGGATTATGTGTCGAAAGGTGTGACCTCACTCTCTCCTTCTCTGTCATTTTGTTCTGTCCTTCCTTACTTCCTACCATTTCCCTCTATGTTTGTACTCATTTTGTTTTGCTTTCCTTTCCTCCTTCCTTCCTTTCATCTTTCATACCTTTTTTTATTTTGTAAATCAGCGAAGATTCTCCATTTCTTCTCAGCAGTACTGAGTGATGTCATTCCAGCTCTTTCTTCCTGTATTCCTTTATTCTTTCCTTCTTTCCTACCTACCCTCCTACCTTCACTTTTACTCCCATTTAAATGAGATCCTGCCGTTGCTGGTCTCTGTTCCGGTTCTTCTTGGCATTTGAGGGTTCTGGGGTGAATGAGTCACGCTTCTACACAGCAGCACTGTAATCTCTTTCTCAATACAGCCTGCAGCTTTATAGAGACCGTAACACACCTGCCATGTAATCAGCTCAGTGTTACATCTGTGTGTATGTGTGTACCTGTGCACACATGCATGCATTGTGTGTATACTTGTGTGAATGTGTGTGTGTGTGTGTGTGTGTGTGTGTGTGTGTGTGTGTGTGCAAGAGAGAAAGAAATAAGAAAGGCTGGAAAGCGAAAAGATGGAAAAGATGCATGCTTCCACGTGTAAGCGGGTGATCGGTGTAGGTGTACATGTGTGAACGCACGGGTGAACACAAAGATGCCTGCAAGGAGAGGAGAGAGAGAATGAGGTTGGAAAGACAGATAGATTCTTGGCAGCGTTGCAGAGTCAGGCTGATTTATCTTCCCACATTGTGATTCACCATTTGTCAGCCGTACAGTTTACATTTCAAAGGAGCTGCTAAAAGACATGGAGAAAGAAGGGAGAGATCCAGAGAGGAGTGAGAGCAAGAGAAAGGGAGAGAAGATGGCAAAAGACAGAGTATGAATTTCAGAGGAAGATGTCGAAAGTAGGGCAGCAACTTTCCATGTGCTGTACCTTGCTGTAGATTCTGGGAGAGGAAAAACTGCACCGAAGGATGTTAGCAAAAACTCAAACTTTCTTAGTTGTGGACAGTGCTGAATACTGTGCATCTCATGTGGTATGTTTTCAGTCTTGGCAGCTCAGCAGTGTCACTGTCTAGTAATTGTTTGATTCACTTAATAATGCTGTTGTACATTCTTGGTTGTTTTTTTTAATGGAGTCAGTACTGTTTTTAGCTCTCCACCCACAAAAATATTGTTTTTCCCAGTTTTCACCAGACCAGCAATAATTTGTTGTATTTTCATATCAGAACTGGCTAGACTGTGAAACACCTCAATAACACCTAAATGAGAGTAGAAATTTAAGTTACACTTTTGTTTTCATTTTCAGCGTTTAGAAAGCATAATGTAATGTAAGAGTTAAGCTAACTAGCTATTGGCTGCTAGAAGAAAAGGCTAATCTTAAGAGGTTATTCTTTATGTTTAATAAAACTACATGAGCCTATAAAACACTTAAAGAAAGTGTAGTGTATAAAGTTGGAAAAACCTTGGAAATAATCACCTTTTCAGTAGAAAAGCAGAGACCAAAATGACAGCAATGGCAGCAGTCTTTGCTAGTTCATCCATTTCCAACTGTTATATGTGTTGGTTAGTTTTGCCCACTGCCCTCTTTGCCCATTGCCCAGTCACTCGTTTCTCATTGCCCATTCCTGGAAAAATTTGCCCTATATTTGCCCCAAAAATCGCCTATGTATCATCAGCTTAAGATTGTTTTGTGAACATTTTGGAGATCAGGATCTTAACATGATTCACCATGCAGCTCTACCCTGTGGGGAAACTTCACAGGGAGGTCAGAGGTCAAGCTCAGCTACAGAGAAGCATCTCTGCAGCTGGTAGGGATTCACTGTTTTGTCCAAGGATAATTCAGCAGGGAGGATGCTTTCTGGCATGTTGAGGTTGAACTCTGATCCTCTGGCTGGATGACAGTCTGAGCCTCACTATACTGTCTTGTAGACCATCTATAGTGAGCAAATAATAAGAGATGAGTTCGACCAGGTTGTAGGAATAACATGACAATACAAGAGTAAATACTATGAACTCCAGGTTTCACAAAGTACAGAAGGTATGGAAGGAGGTTAGCCTGCACAGACTCCCAAAATGGCTTCATCCAGTGCCTGAACTTAAGAATTTTGGGCATTAGCAAACCAGGCTAATGCCGTAAAAGTATCATGGCAGTATTATCAGCGTAAAAGTGACTATGTAAAATCACAAATTAAAGTCATTTTAAGCACTTAATCCTGTATTATTTTCAAAATACATGGATCTCTTATTAGTTGCTGTTAGATACGTTTGATAACTTTTGAGTGCTGTCAGACACACATTTACAGTTCTTTCCCAATCAACCCTTACTTTAAATTATTTATTAAGTCATAGAATTAATATAGGATCTGTGGCCTCATCTTCCACTGTCACCTGGTAATTTTTGATCTTGTACCAGTTGTAGGAAGCATAAACTCTGCCTGCTCTCTGCTGTTGTGTCAGTTCAAACTGTTTGTACACTTGGTTATAGCACTGTTTTGTGCACATAGCTGGTAAATCTTCTGCTACTCACTTTTTAATTTGCCAGTTGCCAAAAGGATTAGGTCTCTAATTTTTCAACTTTCCCTTCTTCTAACAAAATTTCACATTTTCAAACGTTTCCTCAAGGCAGTGAATCTGCAGCAAGCAGTTCTTTATTGTTACTGCAGTGCAGCACACTAAATGATGAAACTATCTTTCATGGCTGTAGGTCCATTAACATGAAAATCTCTAAATGAAGCTTCAGGATGAACAAGATGTCGATTGGAGTCTGCAGCATCGCATGTCATTCCTGACAGTGTAGCATAACCATGACCGTCTTCACACAGCTTCAAGATCAGATTAGAGATCCAAAGGCAGAGTGTAAGGATTGTTCATATAACATAATGTGATCTTGTTATACATGGTTGTTTGACTGCATGTGTGTGGGAGGAGTGTGCTGTACAGGATCCTGCCTTAAGCAATCACTGCTTTCTTCAGCCAACATTGTGTTAGACTTAGAAATGTGTAAATAATGACTTGTAGAAGCTGGTTTTGGCATGTGGAGTAACTTCTCCATGTAAACGATTGACATGATTAAGTGATTATAATGTTGGATGTGTGAACAGAATAGCACACTGAAAACATGTATTTTCAGTGTGTTTTGTGGTGATTCCCTATGTATTTATATGTTTGCATATGAACAATTACACAGGAGGAAGTGGAACACTTCTCTGTCTTAGAGTGACTTCGAATCCCTTCAGCAAAACACGTTTACCACGAGAAGCTGTCTTGAATATATCAGGGTTTTTCCAGGCTCAAAATGAGGCAAAGGTGGTAGACTGTAGGGCTGAAACTATATGTCGCCAAAATCGACATTGACTTCAAAATATCATTGACATGTATTTTTGTCAACAACTTATTGCATGAAATACACACACAGAATCATACTGTCACAAGAAGGTATGATTCTCTCCACCAATCCTGGCTAAGCTAGCTAACTTATACCTGCTTCCGACGGCAAAATGAAATATGTTGGAGAGCCGCGTTTTTATACTTTGAAAGCCAACTTCAGTTCAGCCTCACACGTTCTTGTTAGGCAGCACCTTTCTAGATGCATCGTGCTGATTATGGTACAGTGCCACAGTGGATTGTGCAGGTGTTGCAGTCAAATTAGATAATTCGGTTGTACAGAACAGTGGTCGTTACTATGAGCACAAAAAAAAAAAAAAAAAAAAAAAAAAAAGGGGTTTCCTT
>OMKZ01007506.1:117844-137912 GCA_900302535.1 Neoniphon sammara | reverse complement strand
GGTGAACAATGAAATGATGAAATGGTGTGCAACTTCTCCGTCCCCTTTATCCATTTGTCATGCAGACAAAGGTTTTCATATTCAGGCGTCAGGTAGCTGTATATACTTGTGGATTCGGGCAAACAAAGCGATAAAGACAGAACAGCACAAATCTTTATTTCAAAATAGGTCAAATTGCCATTTAAAGCATGGGTAGTCTATTCAGGATTGTGTAAACGTGGAAGCACTGCACTCATGGGTTTTTAGGGGATATTTTGAAACACGGGAAGTACAACTGTGGACTTCCCTAAGTGTTTTGAGATATCCTTCCACCACCAAAAACATTTTTTAGACATTTTTCCGGTCAATAGCTCTTTCCTTTGAACAAATCCAAGATGTATTTCAGCATGCCTCCAAAATACAGCCCGGACACAGACAGGTTAACACCTGCATGCCCATACGTTTACTGTAAATTCACTCTACACTTTCCACGTCTCGCGAACCAGTTCTTCAACCGTTTATAACTCCCAACAAGCCAATGGCTCTTCAGGCTGTGAACTACCTTCTGGTCCCAATCTGGTGTAGGACCAAAGTGATAGGAGAGCAGATTGCATCACTATGGCAACACAATTATCGTGCCACAACGTGGGAGGCATGGATCATGTATGATCCACGTTTAGATAGTGTAATTATTCACTCGCCTGCAGAAAGGAACATATTTTATCACAGTGAGATCTTCTGTGGGAAGAGATGGTATTTTTTTGGTATTATACTCCAACTGATGTGGTCTCAGTAATCAGTTATCCACGATATGCCACTAAATAGGTGGAATAAATGCATAGAAGAAAGCTATTCAATTAATTGGGGTTCATTTTGTTCATCATCAGACAAACTGTCAGCCAGAGGGTAATGGTAGCAAATTTATGAATATTGCAAATTGTGAAACATATTACACTATAGTTCTTGTTTGCCTTTTTACCTGTAATATAGTATGTTTTGTAACTAAGTGGGGTGATCCTTTCTCCCAGTCAGAGCTATCCATCAGTTACCTAGCAACATACAGTGTGTTATTGTTGTGTTAGTGAGTGAGTTACTGTAGTGTGAGCACTGGCTGAGGCTACTGTAACCACTCCTAACATAGTATAATAGTATTACAATGCCAAGGCAAGTGGAATGGAGCATGCTTCCCTCTACGCTTGGAACAAAAATAACAGGCAAACTAAGCTGTGCACTCACACACACACACACACACACACACACACACACACACACACACAGTTTCCTCATCAATTATTTCTCAAAGGCGGATTTTAGCTCAGCATCACACTAAATCGACCCTCTCCTGCAATGTGACATACACCAGATGTTATTTTAAGACTTGTCTAAAGGAAAAAAATGTTTTGGGTGATAAATTCACCCCAAATAGTTGTGGCCCCCAGAGAACAACTCACTCATGGTAGTAAATTACATACCACCATGTGTCGTACAACTAATTACTACAACTGCAAAAACAAAGGAAGTTATTAATGAAAAGATGATGATTGGAGACAATGATGATTGCACATAGGATTGGCAGGGCTCTCGTAGCAAGAGATTTGAGAGAATAGGAAATTTGTGTTATTGCTGTTCAATTTGTGATTTATGATGTGAGTGAGTTGGGAAATCAATGCTTCTACAAACCAAAAATCACATTCAACAGCGTAAAACCATGTTCAAGTTTAAGTTTTTTGGTCTTAAATAGTCAGCTGTGGGATAATTGTTTTTGGCTTCACCCTCTGTTTTTCTCAGTGTGGTGCATCAGATGCTGTTTGTTTCCCAAGTCCTCAGTTCAAAGGCAAGTGATTGGCTCCAGGCTCACATATTAAGAGATGAAAGTGGGGAGTAAGCTCTCTGTATCAAAATGCCTAGGTGAACACAGAAAGGTCAGGGGATAGATTCTTGGCTTTGAAATGTCAGCTGATTACTTTATAACTGGCAACATGAAGCTATTTGAAGGTCTTATATGATTAAAAAAAAAAGTAAAAATGGTTGCGCAGTGTGGATGGAATAGGGGTAAAACAGTGTAAGTTGTTATACTGAAACATTACATTATCAATAAAAAGTCAAAAGGCAAATTTCTTTTTGTCATTTTATATCTGAGAAACATTCAGATAATAAACTGTATACAATCAAATGCAAAAACATTGTCCTCTGCTGGTAGTTTACATGTACAATATTTGGAAGCGGATAGACATATAAGACAAATAGAAAATACTGTAAGGGATTTGTCAAATTCATAGGGGTGCCTACATGTTTCACTGTGGTTGAAAATTTGTTAAGTAATTAAAGGTTTCATTCCAAAATGGTATCCTTTGTCATTTGAAATTAAAACGTTACCCAGTATGAGAAACGGTTCCTTAGAAATATCTGTACATTACAAGAAAAGACCTTTTAGACTCACACCGTTGTGCACACCTTTAACAAAAGTCTGTGTGTTTTAATGTCACTTTGTAGTTGTTGTGTACAACTACAAAACCACAGACAAGAGAACCCAAATTATTAGCTAACATTGTAAGCTTAACATTTCAATATCCATTTCAGTACTGTAACATGAGAAGATCAAAACAGTATTTGGATTAACAGTAAATCAGTAAGGCAATGCTGTGTAGTAGCACATCCATATCAGAGGCAGTAAATTGCTTACATACCACAGAAAAAAATACAGAAATGGTCAAATGGAATATAAAGAACTACTGGTATCAGTGTAAGTGGTATCAAGTGGTTCATTTAAGGCTCCTGTGCATGTTCCAAGTTACTTTTATTGGACTTAAAAATGACTCACTTAAGCTAGTCCTTGGATGCCACTCTAACAGACTCACTGGATGCCACTGTTGTTGGTTTTTGAGTAAAACACTAAAATGGTAATGACACTCATAGCTTTTTGTTTGTTTGTTTTTTCTTTCTCCACCAAACACCACTGATTCTTATTTGGTCCAGGCAACAGCTATGTTTATACCGGCGAGAAAATCAAACCTTTTTTTCTTTCATATGGATTTTTCTTTAACCGTGGTCACTGACATACATACATACATTCATACATAATAAGCAATTTCAACACATATTCCATGGAGAACTGACAATTTGAGACGTTCTGAAATGCTGCCTATTCCAGTGTGAAACTAGTAGCAAACAACCAAGTAACCCAAGCTACCAACTTTCTTTAGCTGAACCTGAGAAAGGAGGCACTTGATGAATACACTGAAAAGTAGATGGTTCGAATATGATGCGATTAGAGTAGCCCGAAACAAATTATGCATTTTAAATGTGCTGAATTGGTGAATGCACGATGTGGATAAAGCTGGAGAAAAATAAAAAAATATATATCACACTAGCCAAGTGAACAGTTACAGTTTTAGAGAATAGTGTCAGTCCCCAACACAAAGTGTGAAGGCGTTATTTTCCCACACATTCAATAACAAAAGAGATTAATACACAAGAGAAAACAAAAAGTACAGATATATCCGTGAGTGGATTGGTAAAAAATAAAATTACAATGCACAAAGAAACTGTTAATGTGAAGTGTGTAATGGTGTAAGGTTTGTAGTTCAAAATTGGTATACTTCATGCTATTATAGAACACGTATTACATGACTGCAAAAACAACTTTAAATTGATCAGTCTACAGTTCTTTGACTTTGGCTTTTGATGTCAGGTGAATACAATCTTGACAAGAAAGTCTGATGACTGCAAAACATTTGTTCTTTTATGCAAATGAGATGAAATGAGCCGACTAATTATTGAAGATGTGATAAACAGGATTGAATGCATTTAGCACAAAGAAAACCTCTGGTCTGTTGTAGGCCACACATGCAAACCCACTTACCTACAATTAGCATCTACTTAGAGAGACTTTTATTACTTGCAAACAATTATGAGCAAAGATGGATTCCAGAGATGTGGAGGCCATCTCTATAAGGATAAAGAACAAGAATATTGTGCTACACTTGATTTAAGTTTGGGATATAGAGAGGTATGCAAGCAATGTTTGGAAAACTTAATAGTGTAATAATAATTGTGTACTTGCATAAAAATGGTTCAGTCTGTGTTGTTGTCCTGCATTCGTCATTCATACCAGGGTAACAACTATATATTCCAAAAGTGGAGTCGCTGAAAAATCAAAGCACTTTTATTCTATTCTCATCAAATGGAAATAATCCTAGCCCTGTGCATAGATTTGGAAAACTTCTGAATTCCTCCTGATTTCACATGGTAACACCATTATTCTCCTGAATCACTCACTTGTTCAAATCTGTGCTTGCTCAAATAAAAAAATCCCCCAAAAAACAAAACGATTAATTGGAAAAAATTGAGTAAATGAGTTTGAATGACTATACAAAGGAAGAGCATCCTCAAATAGTGATGACTAATCAGCAGGAGTCAGCATGGACTTGTTCAGACCTACACAGCAGAATCTGATGTAGTCTGAGTGTGTTTTTTTTTGCACTGAGCTGTGTAAGAAGGCCACACTGCAAACATTACCCTAACTTGTGGGAGCCTCTGTACATGTCACTGTTCCGTCCTTGGCTATTGCATTAATCAGTGGTATGGATAGTGCTGCTATGTTACTGTTATTATTTGGGGTAATTCAACATAGATTTTCTGACAGCTTCCTCGAGCGACTTCCTGGTTACCAGTAGCCGCACCACGTCCTCGTTCTTCTTTGTTAGTCTTTTACGAGCCTGGTCGTGGGTCACCATGGTCATATCCCAGCCATTCACCTGCAAGAAAGCGAGCCAAGAAAAAATTAAAACTTACAATTGTTGTGCCAAGCTAGATAGTTTGGAAGTCATTTGCATTTACTTCTTTCAACCTTTAGGTTAGTTAAGACTAAGATGACAAAAATTTGGGCACTGGGGTGAGTGTTGCTCTTGGTACATAGTTCCTTCCTGACAGGTACAGACTTCCATATACATCTAGCGCCATCTTGTGGATATTACATTTGTCAAATGACAAAAACTACATACCTGCATTATTTTGTCTCCTATCTGCAAGCCTGCCACCTCTGCTGGTCCTCCTTGTGATACTCTGGTCACATAGATGCCCTTTGGGGGATACAAAAACACACATTACTTCACATGCACATGATCAGACCTGCATCACTGAAACAGATCTTGATATGTCTGTTTAACAGTGACATCTGAAAACCTAAAGACAACAGACATAAGATAACATAACATAAGATAACATAAACATAACATTCTAACATTAACGAAATATACTGTCCATTTTGCATAATAGAGACTGAATTATAATATGAGTTTTGCTGCTGGGTTTACAGTTGATCCTCACACAGATTGTCTTTTGTGTTCCCTTAATGTTGCAGGATCCATCTGCAGGTATTTAAACATTTCTTTTAAATAAATTAGTGACACAGTGTGAAGAGAGTAAAAGTAATGTGCTACCCAAATCAACAGAATTAGCAAAAGAGTGTCTGTGGGTGTTTCACTACTGGAGACATCCTTAAAATTGTCCTATCAACATATTACAGTGTAATTTTTAAACAAAATTATTAATTTGTTTCCTCTCCAATGTGATTACAACAGTGGAAATATTCTTTTTCTGTGTTACCACTGCCCTTCACAAACAAAGATGTGTAATTTGAGACCATACTCATTTGTCAGTCAGCATTTGGGAATACCAACAATGTCTCCAACAAAGACAAAATGTCATCAAAATATGCTTAGACAAAGACGGTTAACATATTGACTTTCACTGTATACACAGTCGACTGGTATGAAACAACTGTCTGGAAAACAGTTTCTATGACATCAGCTAAGTGTGTCTGGTTTTGTTCCTACTTGATGCTACAGCTAATGTGTTCAGGCCTGCCCCTCAGTAAAATCTCACCAAACTACTGCTCTGCTTTCCACTGCACAGGGATGTGATCAGGAACACCAAAAAGACAGAACCAAGGAAGGTACAATGTTATATTCTACTCAAAATAAAATGGGAGTCTTACTGCAAAAAAAAAAGAAAAAAAAGAAAGAAAGAAAGAAAGAAAGAAACGGACAATAGACACCCTGGGAAAACCTAAAAAACATCACCTGAATAAGTTTACTGTTGAACTAATCAGGAATCAGGGAATCAGCAATTCAGAGGCAAATGGGAAGTATAAGTAAAGAAGTATATTTTCAGTTCACTTGCAAACATATAAAGAGCTGACAGAGAAACACACACACGCACACACCTTGTCAGTCTTGTCCTCAGAGAAGGGGTTCTGTCCAGGGTCCTGGTCCATTCCTCCTCCGATGCTAAAGCCCAGGATCAGGTGGTCTCCCTGCCGCAGTTTGTGGATCTCAATCCGTTGCTGTTCAACAGTGGCAAAAAAATAAATAAATAAATAAAATAAATTTTAAAACTGGGGATAACTGGCCAATTTAATAACCCAGATGCACATAAAATGCATCTAATATCTATCCAGCATGCACCCATTCAAACAACATTGGCAGTATTCCCCTGTGTCAGATATTTTAACCCACTCTCCTATCAGTATGTATGTACATATAACTGTGTAAATTATGTCTCTACACAATGCCATTGAGACTAATTCCTAAACATTACTGTTCTTGTTGGTTAAAGTTATTCTTGAGAGAAATAACAGTGTTCATAAGCTGTAGTCCAGTACCTATAACAGTGTTCCCACCGTCCATCACCATCACTAAGCACTCTGACACCTTTAAAAATGTTGCTCTACCATGTCTGAACATAACTTTTTGGCACAGCTGCCAGGGTAGTATAAACTACAAAGAATTAATTTTACTTGGCAAAAACATGTTATTCATTGAATATGCCATCCTGTTCATTTTAAATGCAACAATCAGGCTAATTTACTGTTAAATTGACTGTGTTCATTTAAAACGGGGTCCCTTGCTTACACAATGCATTCTGTTTGTGATTCATCATGACAGAATGCAGCAGAATTCACATATATACACAAAATGTCACATTGGGATATTAATTCTCAAGTAATAGCAGGCCTGTCAGCTGTTTGAAAACAGGAAAAAGACCAAAGACTGTATATAACTGAGCCATTCAAATGTTATCTTATCAAAAAGTTACAGGCCAGCGTGGCATGTGACTCTTATTAATTTATCCAACAAAGACAAAATTTATCAGGCAATTGGTGAGTGTTAATTTCAGATCCTGTTCGACAGTAATTAAAGTCCATGCTGGGACAGAGACCGTCTATCACCCTTGACTCTGACTACAGCAGCTGCTGGCTCATTAAACCAGATGGATGGAAAGCTCTGACACACTGACTCCTCACAGCACTCCTCAAAACAAAGACTGTCTCTGTGTGTGTGACGGTGAATAACAAGACTCTCCCTCTCTCAGTGGCATGCCTGATTCAATGATGTCTAAAAATGTCAAGAGGACTCTGTAATGTCTGAGTCAGTCAGTCAGTCAGAACGACCAGGCTCTCTGCTGTTTTGCCACACTATCAAACTTCTCTTTCCCAGTAAAAGATGTTTGTGAGGCTGACTTATACTCTACTCCGTCTTTTTACACTGATATCATAAAAATCTGTCAAAGTAAACAAATACAGGATTAGAACATAAAAATAAGGTAATTTCTGGATGAGGGCTGAGAGTGGAAGATGTGTAATTTGTTGATGAGGATGAAAACCTGCCTTTTTTCAGCGGTACTGTTTCAGTATTAGACAGTTGAGAGTAAATAGACAAGAAGGGCTGTGAAGTACGAGGAAGGTGACATGAAACACAGGTTCTGGTCCAAATTTGAACCCAGGACATCAAAGTTACATGCTATGCACCTTAGGCCGCCAGGACGTCCCAAAACCTGATTTCACTGCACAGATTGACTACACTATTTAAAGCCGAGAGCTGTCTGAATGAGGCTTGCATCTGATATGTAAACTAAAATGTGAAGCTGACTGATAGCAAGGTACACAGACTGCCTGATAGAATCTCAGATAAGGCCAAGCCTTATGGTGCCTTCAAGAGCACCTGGTAAACTCCTCCATCAAAGATATTAAGTCATTAAATACGACCTTATATACAATTTTATAACAAAACGGATCCCGTGACAAAAGTATTTACATTTTATTTATTTATTTATTATTTTGGTGGTTGATGTTTTATTTAAGGAATGAAGTTACACATTGCTACTTTGTGGTGCAGTGGCAGAATTAAGTAAATCAAAACTTTATGTAGGTTGTTCTATTAGAAAGAAAAATGTGACAGCTAAACCTAAACAAAGAGTGAAAAATGTTAACACAGGCCTACAGCAATAGCAGTTATTTAATATGGGATGCCAAACAACTACATTAGTTAGCCTGTATCGTTGTCACCATCGGTTATTGAAATAGTCCACATCCTCTGTGCCTTAAACATCACATATGAACAATTCGAGTCTCTTAGAAAACTCCAGCTTTTACAGTCGTATTTAAACTCCGTTGGTAGGTCGTTTATGTGCGCTTCACTTGCAATTACGGTATTTCCGACAGCAGTTCAGGCAGAGCATAAATCAATGGGACCAGAGGACTGATGTGGAGTTACACCACCACGCCTATTTAGCACCTATGGTGACGCCCATGGATAAGAGTACAGTTTCATGCTAGCTATTACATATGCTATTTTAGCAACAATTAACAACACAATCTAACATTTCGCATCACATTTCAGTGTTTAATTTCCTGAATTACTGTTTCACTCAGTTGCTTTGATAGGACTAACGTTTTGCTACATGAAACTTCCATTGTTTGGCCGTTGGAGAGGTTAACTGCACCCCTTTGACAACGTATTTAGTTTACAGCTAAACCAAAACATGTTATAATGAATTACAATAACGTTTCTTCACCGAGACAGCTGCTCGGGTTTAACGTTGGGCCCGAAGTTGAACAATGGAGTCTCCTTGAATGAAAATCGTCTGACTCTGAAACTTACCACAACAGCAGTCACCGGCTGTCCTGGGACGAAAGACATTGTCTGGAGATGTTTGTAGCTAAATAATGTTACAACCTGTAGTTTTTAAATCCGTTAAAGTCATGGAAAAGGCTTCCGATACTGGGTCAACTTCCTAGATCAGTGCATGAGTAACAACAGCCTGGATTTCTGGCATGTAACGAAAGGCTTCACAGATGATGTCACTTCGCCTCCCAGTGGATTAGGCGCGCATGTTTTCATCCATGGCGTATCCACGGAGGGCGGTGCTTACTGTTAGCCGCATAATACACATTTTTATGCGATCGCCCCACCCATTTTATAATACTTTGGGTAACAAATCGAGCTCTTTAAGGCATAGGTTATCCTTGAGTCCTGGGACAGGGTTGGATGTATTCCATAAAAGGGGCTGCTTGGCAATTGTTGACCCCTTTACTTGATGGAGGTGCATCTCGTCTTCTTACCACAAAGCGGTCTCACAAACATACTCAACCTTGTACTTCAACAAATAAGAGGCAACAGGTTATGTGGCAGCAGCAACAACAATGTCCTGTGCTATGAGAGTTTATATTTGTATTATATTTGTTGGAATGTCTTCTGAGGGTAGCATTGCATGATATGGGATTAGGGGTAGGGGTAGAGGGTTAGGGTTAGATGCAATGCGGCCCTCCGAGCACATTACAATAAATATAATACCAACCAGAGTATTATGTGCATGCAATAGTAATCCAAGTTCCTGCAGTCAAAAATCTGACGCTATTTACTGCCACTAGATGGCAGTTTCTCAAAAGGCAGGCTTTTTCTACCAAACGCTTGCTAGATCTTGAGAGGATGTGCTAATGAAAACACCTGAGGACACACATAACATGCAAAGTAGAGAGAGACAAAATAGAACATGAGATGGAGAGGGAGAACAGGATGGAAGAGGTCAGTAAAAGACATAAAAAAATAAAAGGTGCTGCCCCTGAGTTTAATATCATTCAAAATCACACAGCCTTTAGTTTAAGACAGAGCAGACATACAGGTATTACTGTGCCATGATTAAAGGAAGTGCATAACAGCCCTGGAAAGCATCACAGAACAAGCACATTTTTCAAAAACACTTTATTATCTCACATATTACGAAACGTGATAATTCACAGACATATTGTATCTACACTGACATACACATAAAATAGAATGATATACTGCAATCAAACGGTCTAAAAGGTGCTTCATAATACCAGCCCTAACATATAAATGAGCGTTTGACAATGGTATGACACAGCTGTCTAGGAGAAAAGACATTTTGCCTGAAAATTATGTGTTCAGGAATTTACTGCTGTTGTAACTGAATGCTCACTGATGGTAAATTTGACTCATGCCTCTATGTTTTTACCTGTGAGACAAGTTTGGCCAGTATCTGTATGCTCTTTCTCTCTCTCTTCCCTATCACATTGCTGATAACAGATTAGCACCTGATGCTGCTCTTTTGCATACACAAATCTCTCACTGCGCCACTTCATACTTTCATACTCATATATCACCAAGGAAAAGTATTTGCCTTATGTCCCTGAGTCACATATGATACCATTAAAGCATCAACACATCTCACTTTCATCTTCTTATATATTCATACTCTTTTCCACAGAGAAGTATCTCTATGCTGCCGTAGAAAGTCACATTATAAAGTTACATTACGGTTTACCCCTGCACCAGCAATCTGCTTTTGCTAACATGGTATATTGATATGTAGTTTTTTTCTGTATGGTTTTTATTTTAAAAACACAACTTTTTTTCAAGGTGTTAATATATCTCAGTGTTATTTGAGACAGACTAGACATTACTGCAACATGTAAGTGCATATGTTTAATTTTCAATGTTTAGGCTCTAAATCAATCACTCTTTTTCCAGGGTTAAAAAAATGAAAACTATGTGAGTGTCATGAGACATTTCATAGTGTTGTTCACCTCCATGTAATCAGATTGATTTGACAGTCCTGCTCGCTCCCCCTTCCTCTCCACTGCGGGTCTCTCAAAACGGGTAGTGTAGGTGAGGTGAAATGAAACTAGGGCTTCCATCATGCTTTATTGCTATATGACTTTGTACGGCAGCATGGACACACGAGAGTAACCTTGAGTCATATAAGCAAGTCATTCAAGCGTCAGCACCCTCAATTCAGATATGTAACATAGTTTCAGCTGTCATCAGCTAATATAGCAATCCAAATATCAATCGAACCATTTGTTATATTCTAAAAAGACGGCTGTGCATCAGTAGCCAGGGGCAAAAGGTGGAGGTGGCAGGTACTCCAGAGGTAACTCCCTATCAGCCTGTCTCATAGCAGTGGTAGTACTGGAAAATGGTACATGATTGATGGTCTGTTCCCCCTGAAGTTCTTGGTACTCATTCTCAGTGTTTTCATTCCTGTCTCCTGCCCCCAGGCTACCCAGCCTCCCTCTCTGCCTTTCTTCAGCCTCCGCGCTGATCTCAGCGTATGTATGCACCTCTGATGAGCTTCTCCTTTTCTGGAACTTCTTCTTGAGGTTCTTCAGGTTGGTGACCACTGACTGGCTGTTGGTGTTGTTGGGGTGGTCATTCTCCTGTCCTGCTGACGGAGTGAATAGTTTCTCTGTGGTTCTGGATGCTGCGGGAACCTCAGGTGGAGCTGTGACTCTGGTGCCAGCCTGGTTCTGCTTCTGTGGTGGCACAGAGCTCCTGGCAGGGACTTCAGGACGCTGCTCTGGCTGGGCGACGTTGGCAGAATATCTCTTCCTTGGCAATGGTACAGGCTTTAGGGCAGAAACATAAATTCTAGTTAACAAAAGCGCTCTGCTTAAGATAGCTATATCACAGACCGAGAGAAAGAAGGAAACTGACACTGCCACAATACAACGATTTTACTTCCTAAACATAGTAACAGCTCTGATTTTAACGCTTTAGGTTTTGTAGAAGCTAAATCCGGTAATCATGAATTAAATTTTCTTTTAGAACATTCAAAATACTTTCATGCCACGGATTAAGCTTCAAAGAAACTGGTACCAGCCTGCTTATAGCATATTTTGCCATGAAATCCCCTGGAATGTCTTAATAAAGACCTTGATCAGTGAGCAACAGGACAGACTTCTACCTGCCTTTAGAAGGATTAAATCATTACATCAAGTACAAATACAGAGCAATCCTCCCACCAGAAAACACCTAAGGTAGCTTAGAATGGTCTTAATTACCATTGCTGGAGTTTGAGGGTTTAAGCGTGACAGTTCATCTTGGAGACAAGGATAAAGTTTGTTTGGCTGGCTGGTAGGGGAAGCAGGCATCTTGGTAACATCTGGAGATAGGATGGCAGAGTTCCTCAGTTTGGTTGGACGATGAGGAAGGGCAGGTGGGGTATCTTCCTCTGGTTTCAGGTGACTCTTGTTGCTGGGATGCTGGGAACTGTTAAGTGGTGGAGTGATGTTTGGGTTTGGTAGATGCCTTAGGGGAAACAGCAGCTCTGCATAATCAGTTTTGTCCTTTGAGAGCTTTAATAAGATCAAATACATAGAGAGAGAGGAGAGAAAAAGAGATAATGGTCAAACTTGTTTTACAAGTAGAAATACATGAATCGAGTTCACCAGGCAGTGCGATGTGTGTTATGTTTGTTCTGCAAACAATATGCACTGTGATACAGTGACCCTGATTCAGTTTGAAGTCCGCAAGAAACAAACAGCCAACCCATGTAAAACAACAGAATAGTTCCTCACCTGCCCACAAGGGACAGTCAGCACCTCCTTAAAAGGCATAATGGGCGTCCTGCGGTGAAAGTCCACCAGGTCCTGCAGACTCCGGTGATGTGTGTTTTCACCTACAATGACGTAATGTCCTTCCTTCAATGCATCAATCATGAAATGTCTGCATCGGTCCTCAGCACTTAAGTTTCGAGAGATGGATATAAAAATTAATATAAGCAGGAAGAGGAAACAGGGCAGGACTGGACTTTGAACTGCAAGACAGACCAGAAACTGAAGGACTGGCAAAACATGATGTAGACAGACTTTGTTTACAGGGGTTTAGCAGGCCTGGGACAGATGGCACAGAAACAGAACTGCATCACTCTGAACTACTAAACAAAACCAAAGTGATTTATAGTACATATGTACCATGCCAGCAGTTTATTATTATTATAATCATTATTATTATTATTATGCTTTGTATTCTGAAAAAGCACTGTGACGACCAATAAAGGAACTTGACAAGGTGACTTAGCCATGGTGAAAACATATTTGAAATGTGATTACTAAGGGTAAATAAGGGGCCCTTTATACTACAAACACTCACCGATATGAGAGCGTGTATCCAATCCTGCTTTCACTGACTCGGATGAGGAAGTAGCCTGGAGGCTTGGACAGCAATAGTTCCTCTGCGGTCCTGCAGATGAGATGAATGTGACCCAATTACCACACCCAAAAAGATATCAGATTATCATTAACTCATTATAGCAATGTGTTTGTAAAGTGTAAGGACATTTATTATTTATTAATTAGTGTGATACTGTAAATACTGGGTGTTATAATCTTGTCAATAATGTAAAGTGATAAATTATTTCATGCTTGATGTTGGTAAAATCCTCCACTCAAAATTCTACTGAAGTGACACTACTGCAGTGTTTGTAATCAAATGTAACTATCTATCAAAAGTAAGTATATCTCCAATATTTTGTCTTTGTTGAGGAGAAACATTACATATTAAATAAACTGGTGTAGATTAAGCTTCAATAATCAGCAGCCCTGTTTTGCTCATTTTCTATATAATGGAGAAATAAGTAGTAAGATATCACTGTTGTCATGTGGAAACCTCATAACTCCAGTTATAGTTATTTTCAAGTTTTAACTCCACTTGAAAGATGTGATTTTTTCCCCCCAAAATCTACTAGATAAACTCAAAAATACACTATGGCCAAGCTAGGTTCCAAGTTTCTGAAATGTTTACATTTTGAGATACAGGATTTTCACCAGAAATTGATGATTTGCTTTATAATATAGTAGAGTAATAACAGGAAGCTCCTGTTATTAAGCTTTGCATAAAAAACCTGAAAACTGTACTAAAGTAACTGAGTAAAAACTACTTTTTCATTCAACATGCCCGTATATAAGCTGATGTCTTATCATGTAGAATTTTAAAACACATGGCCTCCAACATTCCTCATGGTCTGTAATCCAGTCCAGTAGATGACAGACAGTGATAGAGTTTGGCATCTTTTTGTACTTACTTCCTGGAAATTATACCATGGAACCATTCTGGTATTATTCCGTTCCTGATAACAGACTGGAGCTGGAGCTGTGTGAACCAGGTGAAAGCAGCGTCGTATTGTCCCTGGGACTGACCACCCTCCATTGCCCTGCAGTCCAGTCTCCTAGTGGGAAAGAGTTAATTTAAGCCCTCTCTTGTCTCTGTTGGAAGATTCACTGAGCACAAAGACCTATAACATGCAAAAACTGCACCACAATGAATGTGTGCGAGGCAGGCCTGCAGGCAAATATGCATAAGTAGAGACATGTTTAAGGGATCTATAAGCAACCCCCTGTTTACAGGTAGGTTGATCTGCCACAGATGCATACCAAATACAGCTGTCCAGTGTCAAATATTCCAAATTTTAAAATGATCAGAGCCAGTCTGATCTCAGCCTGGTGTGCAGAGGTTGCAGGTATGATGCCTTATCTCTTTGTAATCTTCATTGTTCCTCTTTCTATCGCATGATTAGTCACTGAATAAATGTCAAATGAAGTCTGTTCTATTGTTCCTTAGTCCAATTTACACAATCAGGAAACCCACAAGTTCCATGTTATTGTTCAAACATCACTTAGCTGTTGTACATGTCTCATAGTTTATTTATATAGCAGATATGAAAAAAACTGTAATATGTTCCATAACTATTGCTACAAATGCAGTTTTAGGTCAGAGGATCACTTTTTGATATAACCAAACAGTATCAAACTACACATGGATTTGATAATTTATCAGTACTTTTGTTTCAATGTTCAAATCATATAATTACATAGGCAATGAAAACATGGATGCAAAAGGACCGAATAAGGTCTTATTTATTTATTTATTTATATAGCCTATGTATTTATTTATTTATTTATTCCATAGATGAAGCACAATTGTGATGTTATAGGACTTACCTTGTCTGGCAGCACAGTGATCTGACAGCACGATTCAGCACTCGTCTTGCACTTGTTTTATCCGAGGGCGGGGGCAAAACTTTAACGTTACTACTACACTTCTTTAAGTTATATGATTAAAAAAAATACAAGTCAAGTAAAACGACGAAATAAAATATCATGCCATAACTAAAACATGATCCCACAGAAAACCCTTAAAGACAAAACTGCCATTAAATGTGACAACTGCTAACTCATTTCAGTTTACATCTTAGTTTACGCTTTGATTTTTAGGTGCTTCCCGATAAACTGAACTTTCCTTTTCCCGTGGTGGTCTGTTAAGTCCACATACGAAGTGAAAGGTTTCACTCCTGCCTCCGTCAGTTTTTACTCCGATATCTCTCAGGTAGACTGCATGGTTTCCGATCGGCAGCCAAACAGGGAGTCTCGCTTTCGGTTCAGTATCTTTGTTTAGTCAAGCAGGGAAATGTTTAAGCCTAAACCAGCCACAGGTAATACTGTGAGGCTTTAGCGTACCTTAGCGGTATTCATTTGCTAGCCATCCTGTTAGGTGACAACAACTAGTCAATTATGCAAATTTTAGAAGGTAGATTGAGCACGCGCGAGATGGTTTCCGGCCATATTCTAGTCATAAAGGCTGTACGTACACTGTAGTAAGAAGGAAACAGTCTTGGTATGGGGAAGCTCATGTCTTTTGTGTTAGCATTTTAGTCAGTCTTAGTAATTGGTTTCAGTCAGAATATGGTTTCAACGAGAACCTGTAATGTTTCCTTTCAAGATTCCTCCATCTGCACCATATGGAGTGTGCTTATTGCAGACCAGAAACAGTAGAGTACTGGGCAGTCTAGTGAATTCATTTGAAAAACAAATGAGTACACATCACTGCTACAGTGAGCTTTTTGTCTTTGAGTTATTAAGAAATTTGGGTTTTTGAATGGCTATCATTTAATTCTTTATATATATGAAAAAGGAAAAGCATTTTCATAGTGAGAACATAGATCTCACATTTTCCACACATTTAAATCTAATTACTGTTGATAACAATGGCAGGCTATGATAACAGACATAGAACTACTGCCTGTAAATGAACACATTGTATACTGGATGAAAAGCAACCCGAAGTATCTAAGAGTAATCAGATTAAGTTGAGAGACTCCAGCTGATGACATTAATTGATCATAATTCGAATATTTAACTGCAAACATTTCCCATTAGTGGTGCACATAATTACAATGAACTGAACAGACATTTTTTAAAAGAATCTCATTTTAATAAATCATCAAAAGTACACATATCTACAAAGGTGTAGATCAATAAGATTTATGAAACTACAGTACAATCAATGTAGATCTTTTATTTACAGTTGTAGAAATAGCTAATTTCTTCCCCGTGAAGTCCACCAATTATCAGTGATGAAATCCGAATTTAGTTACAACCAGGGAATGCTAAAGATATGTTCACATAAGACTGCCAGATTCATCATGTGAGAGAATCACAAATAGCTCCAATCAAAATGAAACGGTGCCTGTTTCCCAGGCCAAAATTAAACCTATTTCAAGACTAAAAAACACATACATGATAATCCAACCAAGAATAAGCTGAGTCTGTGTGGGAGACAGCCAGTGTAACTGATGAGAGCTGAAACATCAACCAAGTCCAACTGAGCTGACAATGATGATACCATTGCAATGGTGATTTTAATCCACAGGTTAACAAGTACAAATTCAACTCACCAACTCTTTGCACAATTAGAAATGATTGATCAGAAAGTCTCAGGAAGGAATACTGGAATACCTCAGAGGTGATTTACATCAGCTTTCATTTTCCTATTCTTGTGCCTCAACAGCAAGCTCCACTTTAAGACAACAGATATATAAAGAGGGAGTGACAACAGAGAAAAAAAACTAAAGCATACACGTTAGATGCTTTGCACATTTCTAATCTCAAATAAAGCTCGTCAAAGACAAATGTGCAAAGCTTTCAAGGTTTTTTACGCACTCAGGATGCATAGTTCAAAAGGCCATGGTGCTGGGCCAAAATAAGACAGGTGATGCTACAGTATGAGTCTAACACCTCAGTGTCTGTGGTTTCCAAAAGCATTATCAACAGGGATGTGATCAAAACAACAGCCACAATAATAAACCAACCAAACAACCTTCCCACTTCCCCCTCAAAAAAGGAAACATTGAGAAAGAAGGTGGAGCTAAGGGAAACACCAATAGAAATAAAGGGGGGAATTGTGTTAAAAGTGAACTTGAGGAAAAAAATTTTAAATCCTTATATCATAGCACTGATATCTTCATTATACTAACAATGCAATGATAAAATACGGTCTCAGTGCTAAGACGGTTTTAGGAAGCCCAGGTAGGTGCAGGGTGAATACAATGGCAAACGTGCGCGTGGATATTCTTAGCTATCAGTTAAGTCTTGTAACACAAGCAACAAATCTTACAATATTAACTGACATACATCCCATATAGAAAGACAACTGGAAAAGTGCATAATCGATAAGAACATAAAAGGGCACTTTGTCATTTTGGTGCTATGTTTTACTTCACTGCATAAATACTGCTACAGCACAGCCCCTTTACAAGGCCCAGGAAACAAGTTGTGTCCAACTTCCCCCATTGGAACTGAACTGGAAGAAATATATTAAACACAATGAATTGGTCATCGCCATGATTCCTTCTGTCCTGCTGCTGTGTAACTGTGTTGCCTCCTGGTGTTTAGCTTAGGTATTGCCAAATATAACAGTGCTGCTAGTCCACCAGTTGAAGTGCATTATTAAATGACCGGCCACCTCACATCAGCCTCGTCTTGCTCTCATAAGATTACACACAATACCTCACATGCTAAACACAGCCACTGTCAAAGGAATCTCTGTGCCCCAAAATGCAAACTTTGTCAAGAGCCCAGCTTCAATACAACCATGTGAATACTTGAGATAGACAATAAAGTCTGGGCCTCACACACACATATCATTGCACACTTTAAGAGTTCACTACAAGAATGGAATGTTTCAGCCTACAAAACCAACGGAAATAAGAGCAGAACGAAGGGCGTGTAAACCTGAACATTGACAGGATGAGTGAAATGCACTGGCAGTAGGTACTGTTTCATGTGAAAATATAACCAATGATATATTAACATGTTGATATTGCCACATCAATGTATAACCACCTAGATCTCACTTAACCACAACATCTTACAGTATAGTCAGTGCATACATATAAGAATCCCAAAAGCCAGTAAGCTACAGTTGATACGCCTGACTCTCATCAACTTTGCAACATAGGCACCAAGTGTTTGATAGATGTAACATGAATGCAATTAGGATGCCTGTGAGAACAGTTAACCTATTCTGGAAGAAGGTACTTTTTGTGATAAGCACCCAAGCAATAAGCCTTCACTGACTGATACCAGCAACAAGTAAAAAAGGCCATCAGACAAAATTGTTAAGACAATGACTACAAAAACCTACATGTGGAATAATTTCAGTGGCTTTGGTTTCAAAGCACTATGGACAATAAACAGTTTTCTTAATTTTCTACAATATACTTTCAGTGTATCTCATAAAGGTAATTGTCTCTCTTGCAAAGCAGTCCTTAAAATCATTAAAATATATGGAAAGTCAAACTGAGGAGCAACTTTAAAAAAACAAACATCTATACTGACTTCAGAAATTAACTTTGCCCACAGTATTTGAACACACACGTGTCACTGGGGAGCTTGTTTTCAGAAGATCTGACTTCTGAGTTTGGTTTGCACAACCATGGTTTGCTTAGCTTGATGACTGACTGTAATGGAACCATAGGATTGGCAAAGCAAGGGAACGTGATACAATTTTCTTTTTAAACAGAAGATCTGAGAGGGGAGGAGAAAAGGCCAAAAAGAAAGAGAAAGATCTGTGAGTGTGCTCTGTCCAGTTCTGTCCAGTGGGGGACACAGTTAAGGCAATGGTGGATGGCGACGCTCCTGTCTCCTCACAGAAGCGTGCAGCGGAAGAAACTGCTCTTCTTGGGCTGTTCTGTAATCTTCACTCCTTGACTGCTGCCCTGTGGGTTGTTCCCCTCCTGACATACACACAGATAAGAAACACAGTCAAATAAGCAAAAAAGCCACTGCATGACAGAAATAGCAGTCACTCATTAATATTATTAGCTAAATACAAATTAACATTCTTGTGTTTTCTATGTTCTTACCAGCTTCTTGTCCATTTTTGCCTTGATGTCTCTTGCAAGGGTCAAAAAGGCCTGCAGACACCAAAAAGATGGATGAGTCACAGCGTTACAGAAATAGAAGTGACCCTAGAACAGGGGGGCTAAATCTTATGGGTTCACATGTAAGATGGTTGGTGGGCCAAAATTGGTACACTGATTATTTTGAAATAAGAGTTTCTTAGGGTCTGTTGTTAACAATATGGTTTGCATTAAGTTTTCTCAAAATGACAACTTAAATCTAACAAACAGGCATCAAAATAGACAAAACACTGAGCATCAGTGGAACTCTTTAGAGGATCAAAAGAACTGTCAACAAGGCCCCGCTTTGAGTGACGCTGCTTCAGATTATGGATCAGTAATGACAGCAAATGGAGTGAACTCACATTCTCCACGTTGATGTTGGCCTTTGCACTGGTCTCCATAAACTTGATGCCGTACTCCAGTGCCAGCTAACAGCAGGAGATAAGAGACGCTGTCAGTCTTCAGGTATGTTAAGTACAAGAACTAATGATTATGCACAGCAGGAAACGTGCACTTGCTAGTAAGTGCATTCTGCTGTCCTTCGTCAAACCCTATGATCCTCCCACCTTCTCTCCTCTTTCTTTGGACACCTGTCGCTTGTCATTAACATCACATTTGTTCCCAAGGACCATCCTTTCCACATCTGCAGAGGCATGCTGTGGAAGCAAGTTTGCACAGCATACAGAAAGGAAATCAGTAACAAAGTGTGAGTACAAACTGACTGTGAATATCAACACAGAATAAATTACCTCTATTCTAACTCTAC